>VXCM01001648.1:57674-182020 GCA_014773175.1 Lucifuga dentata
AAAAAAAAAAAAAAAAACAGGGCAACAGCCAGCAAGAGGAAACAGAAACATTCAGCTAATGAGCGTCTACATCACCGTCTACGCTTTTGCAGCGTCTACATCACTCTGATCAGGTGAACAACATCAGCTTTCAAACCACTCAGATTGGCCACTTGCTTCCTGAATTGCTCCAGTATTCCAGGAGAAACCAGGACAGGTCTCCACACCGAGTGGGAGGGGCGTCACAGTTTACTTTAGTCAATCTGAGACATATTTCCTGATTCTGTGTCATATTTATAGCAAAACATCCACATGAAAAACAGCATTATCAGGCAGGGGACAGCGCTGTGTGCATTTACAATCCCCAACAAGTCTACCCACCCACTCACACATCCATCCATCCACCCACACAGACACTTATAGACACACTGCACCTCTGTGTGTGTAGGTGGTAACACACTGTGACTCGGCGTGTCCGCTGCAGAGGAAAACTTCCTCAGTTGGATGAGTCAGTGGGAAAATGTTTTCATAATGAGGGGATTAGCTTGCAGTGGCAAAGTGAATTACACGGTGAACTTTCCACACTGTCTGCTGGTGCAGAACCGCACAGTGGACACAGATACAAACAAAATCAACACAAGCCCAACTACACAGTTCATTTTTATAAAGAGGAAGGTGCGCGGCACCGACGACACACTCTGCAGGGCGGTTATTCCGACTAGACGCGTTTAAACATTTGCTGTTTTAATTATTCATAAACTTGCAACCATATGTAACTTAGGTACAAATTTAAAGTTTTATATCAGCCTAATAAAATATCTAATAAAAATGCACTATTGTGTTATATGTGGATGTGTGTGAGTGTGTGCTGTAACAGGTGCTCTGCTGCAGCTGAAGGCAGCTCTGCTACGCTCAATAAATGTGCACGTGTTGCAAACTGCTGGCTCTCCTCCAGCTCTTTGCAGTCGGCGCTGATATTATAGAAGTTACTCTGAGATAGCACGGCCCTGATGATTCTATGGCACCTTCCTTGATCCCCTGAGGGACCGCGGAAAATTCCTTTGCAATAGGAAGAACGCAATTCTATTAAGCTTCCTCTCTGCATCACACTTAACATGACAAAGAGCAGACAAGACAACGTGCATGTGAGATGGTTGCTGTGAAATCCTTGCAGCTTTTGCTCTGCATACACTGTTAGCCTAGAACAGGGTTCCCCAACTAGTTTTCCCCAAGGGCCAAATTATATCAAGCATGCCAAGACAAGGGCCACGAGATGCGACATTTCAAGGGGTTTATCCTAATAAATAAAACTTAAACAGCGGCAGAAAGGACAAGTTTGAGAGGCTGTAGTCAAACCGCCATTTTTTTGTTCATTTTTGCATGGTTGGTATTTAAATTTTTATCTACAACTCGTTATATCTACTCAAACATTTGAGTACCCTTATCTAGAACTCCAGTTAAGTGTACTCAAATGTTTAAGTAGAATTAACTAGAGTTCAAGTGCATTGAACTTTGGTATTGAAGTTGATTTCATTCAAACAAAGTAGTTTTCTCTACTTTGAACTACTTAAATTTTTTAAGGCAATCGGTTGCCTCAAATTTTTTAAGTAAAGTCAACTTATACAAATGTATTGCAGTTACAGGTGCAGATGGCTGAGCTGTTAATGTCAGTTTCTGGGCTCGTGCTGGCAGCATGAAGCAGGCATGAAGCGGGTATAAAGCCAGCAGCTGCCCCTCAGGAGAAAACCAGACCCTCTACCCCCGAGCAGAGTGCTGTTATTGCCAGAGCCAAAGGTAAGCTTATATCTTGGCATCTCTAATGAGTGTGTGTGTGTGTGTGTTGTGTGTGTGTGTGTGTTCTGGGAGGTGAGGGTGTTGTGTCTCATAGCAAACCACATAAAGAATTCATCATCTTCATCATCATTACTGGTTGCCTTAATTTTGTAATTCAAGCCGAAACTAAATATTTTGGCGTGTTTCTGCTGCTGTTGTTGTTTTTGCCCTTTTTACATTGCGCTTCAGAGATTTTACATGTAGTATTTTAAATATCAATATATCATTGTCAAATTAATTGCTTTTGTATAATTACCAAATGAGATGATTGTAGCCTCAGTCACACATCAGCGGTATTGTTATTGCCGGTGGCACCAATTAATCTATGCGTTTTATTGAGCTGTATTGGAAGAATGGCAACAACACTGACAGATCGCTGGCACAGCGTGAAGTGGTCTGCTGTTGACATAAATATTAAAGTGACATTTTAACAACAGAGACAAGCAAGCTAGTCACTTTTAGAGCAGAAAAGTGCGGGAGAGGTAATATAAAATATTACAAAATTACTCATTTCTCATAAACCCTCACATCAATCAAACATTTCCTCTTTCATATTAAGCAAAAGCTGCATTTCATCACAAGATCGTCTTAAAGGTTTTGGGCAGATCAAGATTTTTTTTTTGTCAAATCTGACCTGTTCTTCGTGACTTTAGTTGGTTTTGCATCTTGCTGCTGTGTTGTGTTATTTGTTGAGGATGAACAGGATGCATGACAGCCATCATGCCTCAAGTACACGGTAAAGTGCTCTGTAATCCTGGCCTAAATATCTATATATGGTTTGTTGACACCAAACTTTGTGACGCCTTCTAACATGCTCATCAGGTCAGACTTTGCTTGTGAAAGTCCAGTAAAATAAAATAGACTTACTTACATATCTTCTTCATCTCTATGGAGGCATAAGTGGGCTGCAGCAATCTAAGGTCAAATCGCTATCCATATAAAACTATTCTATCAACTACCAAGTGCAATATTTGAGGAGATACTTTGTTCCCTTGGCAGAGAATCTAATTAGTTTTATTTTTTCTTACATTAGAACACCATCAGTTTAGTTACACTAAAACAAACTTGTTGAAAGTGAAGAAATTTGTAAAAGTTATTATAGTTAATTCTCACCCAGAAGCAACCAGCTGATGCTAGTTATTTTGTTAGCAGCGGCTGTTGGTTCTTACGGTTGCTAAGTTACTGAGAATAACAAGTTAAACAAAGCAAAGTGGTACTTGTGGTGAGGATATATATATATATATATTTTTTTTTTAAATCTAAGGAGACACGGAAACATTACAATGACTCAACCAACCATAACGAGAGGTCAGGACTAACAGGGCTATAATTGTGTTTGTCTGACATGTACTCCATCAAATCTGAAGCCCGGTTATGGAGTTGGTATTTAATTTGTGGTGATGCTTCAAATTGAGTGTGGTTAAAAGGCTGATCAGCAGGATCCATTTGTACCATTGTAGCATAAATAAGCAGCTGCAGGTTTCACTGAGCTTCAGCACATTTAATGTCAAGTTATTTGTAGCCCAGTATCGCATCAACGTCTCAAAGGGCTTCACAGGCCCAGTTCATTTAAATGAACTTTGAGCGCCGTGTCAAAACGGAGAATCTGAGCGTTGCGCGGTGCTCAAGGTGGCATGACGCAATGTTAGGAGTCATCGCTCAGCTCCCAATACACAATAATGGAACGCCCAGGTCAGCGCAACGCTCAACGCTTAGCATGTGAATCCGGCCTAAGACGACGAGGAAAAACCTTATTATATAAGGAAAGCTCAGGAGAGGCTATCAAAGAGAGATTTCCTCTCCTCAAATGAAGCGGGCGTAGGAGCTGCAGTTGTAGAAATAGGTAAATTACAAAGATCAAAAGCAAAGAAACATTACAGATTGATATAAACAGCAAATAATCAATGATCCAATGTCAATATAGACAATATAAAATCATCGTCCTAATGATTAAAATGTGAGTCACACAGAGTGAACGTTCGCAAGTGGATGGTCAGTTGTGTTGTTAATGTGATGTAATTTATACCTGTTGCTCCAGATAAAATGACTAAGCATATAGACTTATGTTTGCGGTGATGTATGTCCGCTGAAGGCTGGATGCTAGCTTACGAGGACGTGCAGAACAAAATTATGGCAGGCTGCGGCACACACCGTAAAGACTGGCCAGTTCCAAACAGGCACGTTTTCAACGGGCACTGCACTATCCAGCTAAAGACACAGAAATCTGGAAATTGATTGCAGCGTGTTATTCAGCGAAGCGAGTTAGATGTATTTAAATTTACTGAAAGATAAGTGCTAAAACAATAAAACCACATCAGTGCACTTTGAGATTTTCACGACTGCCTCAAGCTTTTCACCATCGCCCTCACAGCCACAGAGAATATTTTAACAGGCTGATTTGGAAATTAAATTTAAAATCTGACAGCATTTCAGACAATATTTCACTACACTGACATGACAAATTAAAGGATTAAAAACTGGACTTTGGGTGTATTTGACTGGAGACTTTGCTGTGTAGAAATACAAGAATGCAAAAGTGAATCCCGTATTTACATCCCTATCTTTGTCTCATTTTCAGTCCTGTCTTTCTCTCTCTCTCTCTCCCCCTCTACTTCCTGTCTCTGCCCCTCCCCTTCTCAGCCTATTTAAATGATCTTTTTTATTTTTTTAAGCATGGTGGCGACAGCGACAGCGAGTCTTACTGCACTGAAGTTCGACCCTTTGACTTCAACGCTTCCAGTGCAGCAGATAATTACTGAAGCTGAGATGCACGTCCCCCTGGGTGGAAGTGGCAATACGGGGCTTCATGGTGTCAGCTGAGAAATGAGATGCAAGAGGGCAAGCGAGCGACACAGAGAGAGAGAGAGAGAGAGAGAGAGAGAATGTAAAATGCATGATGTGATAGAGACATTATAAAAATTATATTTTTGGCAGCAAAACAGCTGATGCAGAGACACATGTAAATGTTTATAGAGAGTGTGAAAAAGTTATGACACATTTTAAAATTGTTCTGTTTCTCTCTCTCTCTCTCTCTCTCTCTCTCTCGCTGCACCTTCCTGTTACTGGCCTGTTAACCTAAATATTCTGCTATTAAAGTTTTACAAGAAGAAAGAAAAGGGAGAATCTTAGTTAAAAAAAAAAAAAAAAAAAANAAAAAAAAAAAAAAAAAAATAGATAAATTGAGGCTAAAGAGCTACTAAGAGAGATAAAAGATACTTTTATCAAGTATAGCAGCACACTGAGAATGTGCTGCAAATGTCTGATAGCAGCCATTTGGATTTCTCTTTGAAAACACCAGGACTGCTGAGGTGGAACCAAGGTTCCAGGAATGCCTGTGCCAGCTATGTGCACTTAAGTGTTTGATTGTCCCCGTCTTTTACTCAGCCACCCTCTCAGCCTCCCTGAACATTGTTTAGCATTGATTTAAGCCTACTCTGTCTCAGTAATCAAATCCGAGACATTAGATACAGCCTCTAAGAGAGAGCAATTAAGTGAAGCTCCTTTAATTGTGTTGGGGATCTGGCATAGCTAGACTGGCAGTTGGTGTCACAGCATCCAAACTAAAAACCGAGCGACAAATTGACAATTAAAAATGTTACGCTCCTGGCAAGCAGAGAAAACGAAGCGAGTGGCCAAGTTGTTTGGTTTAGCAGCACGATAGACGGTGTGTGTTTGTTTGAGCCGGCATGGCCTTCAGCTTGTGGAAGACTTGGAGCGGCAGAGAAACTGGCCAAAGTTTCCTGTTGAGTTCTTTACTCTGCTTTCAGGAAATAAACCTGTCTTGGAGCTGTTGCTAGGCTACATAGGTCTGTTGTTATTCTCTGGCAGTTGGCCTTTTTCTTCTTCAAGTCTGAGCGCCTGCATGCATGTCTGCATGTGTGTGTGTGTGTGATGAAGGCAGAAAATGACAGGCGAGGAAGTGTGAAATTAAGATCAAGAAGTATTTTGAGAGCTTGACCCATAAATTACATCCTTATTCGCCGCCGCTTCAACACGTCTCGCGATTCTGTCTTGACGTCTTATTGATCAGAAGAGACGGATCCTGCAGCTTAAATGAGCTGAAAGTGGTCATGCTCGTGTGTGTGTGTGTGTGTGTGAGGCAGCATGAGTGTTCTGGTCATGTGGAATCAGCCTGTGTACTCTGTCAGATTAGCCATCTCAAAATTACGGAGAGTGAAAAGTCTTGTAGCTAGGCAACAAAAAGAAGTCTTGATTTGTGCTTGCAAGGAAAATAATTCAAAGTCTCTAATGATTATGGGATGCTCTCCTTCCCATGAATGTTTTCGTGGGGGCAGAAGAAGCCTAATGATCTCTGAGATAAGATAAAAGACAGAAGACAAATTTATTGTCTATTATTGTAAGCTTCTAACAGTTGATATACAGCGATTGATCTTTCATATAAGGTTCTCTGCCCTTTAAGAATGCATAATTGAAAACAAATACAGATCATGTGAATAAAATTTAACAGTAAAACACACACAAAAGCAGCATCCATATTGCACTATGTGGGCGAATGTCTGTTTAACAAATGAACAGATTTAGGAATAAAACTAGCTTTGGTTCTAACGGTGGAGAATTTGGGCATACGGAAACGCCGGCCAGATGGCAGCAGGTCGTAACACTTATTCAATACGTGAGCTCTTATAATGAGCCGAGCTTTACTAACAGCCCTACATTCATAGCGTTCCATTCGGCTTTTCTGTTTCTCCTCCACCACCTTTCCACAAACTTTTGTCAAGAACACCTCAACTCTTTACCCTCCGAACCAACAAATAAAACCAAAAGTTAAAACAGATTAATAAAACATCTGTAAAATGCACTCAGAATGCTCCTGTTGACGCCAAATGAACGAAGCTTTTGAAGGCAGTAGAGTCTTGATTGACATTTTTTATGAATTGCCTCTGTGTTGGCACTAAATGTCAACTTATTATCAATAATACTGGCAGGATATTTGTATTGCTGCACACACTCTACCGTATTGCCATCAATAGTCACATTAGGAACCGGAGCTGGGCTTTTCCAAAATCAATAAGCATTTCTTTGATCTTTTTAATGTTCATATTCCGGTAGTTATCTTTACATCAGGTGGAAAATTTCTCAATTGCTTGCTGATAGATGGAATTATAGTTGGAAAGATCTAGGAGAGCAGTATCATCTGAGTATTTAATGACTGGGATGTCTCCAGAACCTGTACAATCATTAGTATAAAGAGTGAACAGAAAAGGGCACAGAACTGCACCCTGAGGTGAGCCAGATGATGTGCTGTGAAAATCTGAAATAACACGCTCAAAGCAGATAGACTGTACTCTGTTCAATAAAAAATTAATAATCCACAAAATTAAGTTTGAATTAACCTGCATGCTTAACAGCTTCCTGGCCATAAGATGAGGCTGGATGGTGTTAAAAGCCAAAGAAAAATCTACAAACAAACGACTCGGATCTCTCTAAATGATTGTTGTTTAAAAGGGGAAGAAGAGCATCATCTGTTGATCCGTTCTGCTTATAAGCAAATACGCAGAAATCCATAGATTGGTTTTGAGGTGGGCACAAACATACTTGGTTGTTTATTGGATCAATATGTTTGATCACAATCAGGAAAACTTCTCACTGCCTCTTTTTTCTGGCCCTCGTGTAAATAAATCCTTCTGAGCCTGAAATAAAATTACTAAGAACAATAAGTAAGTCTTTCACCGCCCCGAGCTCAAGTGACCACAATAAAACCATGGGGATATGATAGATTTGAGCAGCAATACCATCGACTCAGCAAGTACTTCTGAGAGTTGAGTTTTTTTGGCTTTCAGAACTCTGTTTTGGACGAAAACCCGCATCCACCTCCTGGCATGTTCAACTCCTCAAAGATGGAGGATGGTGCTATGAATTAGCGCCTGGCATCGCAGGACATTTTATTCTCCAGCAGCAAATGGAAAAGAAACATTTATTACTTTAACACAATGAATTATGATATATTAACTCTTCACTGCAAATTTCATTTTTAGGGACTGTAGCTAGCTAATTTACTCATTTCTGCCTTGGAAATGTGAATGTGAAGCCATCAAGGCGTAGCTGTACTTAGTAAATAATGACTAATATTTAAAGGGGCCATATTATACAGATTTCCGTGTTCTTGTTTTCATTAGGGGGTCTGTTTTGAAACCTTTGCAATGCTTTAATGCCTATTAAAATTTTGATTATTTTCAGATCATAGCTATCTTTTTTTTTTTTTTTAATTAGACCGAAATCGGTAAAAATCTGATCATTCCTGCAAATTAATTTATCTAGGCATGTGAATGCTGAAATTGAAGTAAGCCACCTCTCCATGAATTCCCTCACCTGGCAGAGTCTATTTATACTCTGATAATGTAATGTGCCATGTATATTCAGCAAACCACAGAATACTTTAAATTCCGTCCATATAATTGTTTTACTTGCATTTTTGCCTTAATAACTGCACTGGTAATATATTGAGTATAGTGTACATGTAAATATAATGACTGATTCATTTCTCGCTCCCTTGCTGCATCACTGCTGTGCACATTGAGTGAAACAAGCTGTTTTAGGTGCTGTCTCTTTAAGGTCCCATCCCAAAAAGCCTCCTCTATCCTGATTGGATGTGGACTAATCAAAAATGAAGCTTTCAGGGCTTTTTAGGACCAATGGGTTTGTGTTACAGGATGAATTTCTGTAGGTGACAACCTAAGTTTTGTAACTGTGACAATGTTCAACAGATACTACAAATATATTACACTGTAAAAATGATGGAAAAATAAAAATATATAAATATATATATATATCCACTTTGCATTGCTGTATATTACTATACTATACTTACCTAAAGCAGTGCACTAGCCAGAACTTTACTTTGGACTTGGCGTGAAGCAGTTAAACAGAAATTATTCCATTTCATTTCATTTATTAGTTTGTCAGGGACAATGCTCATTGATCAACAGTAAAACAGATATGAGACCCAGACTTACCCCAAAAGGCTAATATACAAATTACTTTTTACTTTTATTACTTTTGCCAGCTAAAAAATCATTCAAACTGTGAATATATTCTTCAGTCTTAAAATGAACATCAGCATCTCCACTTAACATCAAAAGTTTAATACCTGCTGCTGAGGAATGCTTATATCAGTAGTTTTTTCATCTAAAAACATGAAAGTAGTTGCTTGCTCTGCTGGATTGCTGCATTGAAAGTGTAAATGGTTACTTTTGGTTTACATAATGGTGCTATACTTATCTGTAATGGCACAGTGGTTACCTCAAATAGTGCCATTGTGATCTGAGTGCCCAGTCCTAATGATTCTCTGCCCAATGCAAGGTTTCAATACAAGGTTTCTGAATCCATCCATTCTCCTTATAGCCACTTATCCTGTGCATTGAGTGTGCAGGAGGCTAAGGTACAGACAACCTCATTCACACTCACATTCACGGCTATTCAGAGTTTCCAGTTCACCTAAGATGCATGTCTTTGGACTGTGGACCTGGAGGACATGCAGGCTTTGCACAGAAAGGCCACAGTCAGACACGAATCATTCCTGCTGTGAGGCAACAGCGCAAGTTGTTATTAAGATAGGGATACCTGACTGGCGTCTAACGTAAAACAAACTTTACTTGTAGTTAAGTGTTAACCTCACACAACCCTCTCCACTTCTAGATCAATCAATAGATCAATAGTTAGTTCAGGACCTTTGTGGCTTATGTCCACAGCGCGAAACTCTCCACAGTTCTTTAGGGATCTTATTAAGATTCTCATAATGGTCTCAGAGGGATCGTTTTGGTCCATACCTGGTTGCGGTTGCTGTGTTTAGTCCTGCCCAAACGAACCCTTCCAAAAGGGGAAAGAAACCATATAGGTTTGAAAACACCCTATATGGAGACTTGCCAGTCATGCCATGCAGCCATATTATTATTATGAAATATTAAAAAATATTGCTGCATTATCTCTTACCTGAGCTTCATTGTATTTCTGAGACATTATCAGTTTACTGAACCATCTCTTTACTTATTCATTCAGTTTGCAGAAGCAAAACTGCTCAAACTGTTTATATGCAAAGGAATACCTCAGACCTGCTCTTTATTGGCATTTTCTTGGCTTTCAAACTACTTAAACATTGATTCCTTTCTTTTTTTAACCTCCTCCATCTTCGAGCGTATTATTTTTTATCTGTCTTTTTCTCTATCTATCTCATTTGTTCCTTCCTAGTCACTTGTTTTCTAATCACTTGTGTAATCCCTGTTTTACCTCCAGCACTTTGGAGCTTGGACACCTTGAGCTAACCGTCCTCCAGAATTCAAATGTTCCCAATTTCCTTCCCAACAGGTGACGTTAATAACAATCTCATTTGCTTGTGTTGCTACAGTTTAAAGCCAATTAAAATCTATGCTGCTGAACTGACGTCCAATTGTAATTTATGGCAGGGCTTTGCATGCACATTGCAGCTGAGGTGATGCTTTCTGTTGATTCTTATTTTATTTCATGAAGCTGTCAGCTTGTATTACATACACAAATACTTAAAACATTACGTGATAAATCATCCTCAGTAGATATTAAACAATATTCCGTGAGACGATGCTAAATATGAGCCACACATGATTGAAATGGAAACGTGAACCAGAAAGGAGAATAGTGTGTGCATGTGTGTTTGTATGTATGTGCCAGCATGTGTGTGTAAAAGCTTGCCTTGTGCCACATAATTGAATAAGGGGGAAAAAGGGGATTTTTTTTCTTTTTTTGTCACGGTGTCACTCCTGATGGATGCCCCTCATAACCTAAGTACAATCAAGGATCATTCCTCATCTTTCCTCCCACTCCCTACATTTCTGGATTTGCAGTTTAGTCTTGAAGATGTTTGTCTAACCTACACTAAGAGACATAGTACACTTTTAATGACAGTAATGTACATATCTTGGAATAAAGTGTCAAAATGGAAAAAAACATCCCTGAACCATTTATCACCCTACTTACAAAGCTGTCCTAACATCCCTACCTCAGCATCTTCATTTACAGAGCAGTTTGCACCTCCATTTGCTTGTGACTCTAATGTAATTCGAACAACAGCCCTCACATGACTCACACCTGATCCACGGTGTGAACGACTCTCAGAGGAAAACTGCACTGACTCAGAATTGAAGAAGCTACTTCGATGAAACATCTTCAAGTCTGA
Organism: Lucifuga dentata; assembly: GCA_014773175.1. NCBI lineage: Eukaryota > Metazoa > Chordata > Actinopteri > Ophidiiformes > Bythitidae > Lucifuga > Lucifuga dentata. The sequence goes on from VXCM01001648.1 coordinate 68,653, forward strand.
ATAGCAAGTCCAGCTGCACTGACCCATAAGACAGAGAACCTCCAACTTCATGCAGCCCCCATTACTTGTTCAAACTATCCAGACTTCGCCTGCACCTTAACAAATATCTGAGATAAACAGATATTGACCCAACTATATAATGTAAGTAACCATAGCAACAAGTGTCATCAGGTCTCCCTGCAATGTCAGTGAGTGTGAGAACAGACCTGTGTGGAGTATTTTGTAGATATATCACTTCTTGTGCTGCTGCTGTCTCTGCAACAGTCAGCTGCACTTTGTCAAATTTAGAAAATGCATCACAGCTGAATTCTTTAAATTTGCCACAGTTATGCATGACTGTCCAGCTGTCATCTCTCAATTTATCTTGAATTGGTCTGAGTACAAGGCACAGATCTTTAACTCGGCTTATTTTCCGTAGAGTTCGGTATATGCGTCAGTGCACATAGCCTCCAACATGATGAACTGTAAGCTGGTTGCACTCTGAATTAAGTCTCTATCCACTGTGTCCAAACTGCTCTGAGTATGTTTCTACCTGTGATTCCTCATATATCTGATTGGTGGGTATATAACTTATAAACTACTCACTTTGCATGGTGCACGGTGGTGCCAGATGGGCCCATTTCTCCATTAACATCAAATATATCGTCTAATAGCCTCTCACAGGACACATGCACTTCAGGTTGTCTCCTTTCCTCTCCTCTGAAATAAGTAATGATTTGACTGAGTGGATGAAACCTATTATTAATATTTATCAGTGCTTTTTAAAGTTACATGGCACAGTTGCCTGGTTGGAAAAGAACTGAGGGAGAGAAACAATAGAGAGGTAAATGAGTGGAAAAAAGGGAAAGGAAAAGAACAGAGCAATTTGGAAAAGCCTTCAGGTTCTCTGGCTGCGAGGCAGCTGGAATCCTGAAATTCAGGAATAGAAGCTTTGATATTTTTTTTTGTTTTGTTTTTTTTTTTTGTTTTTGGCTTCCAAAATAATGTGCCATCATCCAGACTTAGAAATAATGATGCTGTACCCATCGGCTTTCCATAAATAATACTCATGTAGAGGATAGCGCTACATAGGTTTTCTTTGGATCACTTTGGTGTCATCACTTTAGGGTGACAGTTTTCCTCATGTCTTGATATGCTGAGTGAGTAAACATGCTCCCTGTGGTGCATAGAGGAACCCAAAAATCAGCACAGCCTGCAAAACCAGCGCCTCCCCGTAACTTTTTACAGGAGACACAACAGAGAGGAGATGCAACAACAAGTTAGGGTGCTGAGGTTCCATAATAGATTTTTCCAGAACCTTTCCTGCATTTATCTAATGCTTTGATTTGGTTTAGACTAAGCAGAGAGTTATTGGAGTCTGCATTTTAAAATATTCTTCCTTTCGATTTGAATTCAACCTTTCATAATTGGTTTTTCATTTTCTCAAGTGTACCATTCTCCTCTGTTGGTGAGTGGATAGAACCTCATTTCTACACAGGCATGGCCCAGGAGAGACCTGTTACCCTAATAACACGACAGCCAGTGATCCCTACCTGACGAGGGACACATCTACCAAATTAGGCCATGTCTAAAAACTTAAATGGGACAGTTTAATTTTCCCTCCTTTTCATGTAGTAATATAATGAAGAGTGTGTGTTGAGCACTGACAAATTTGCAAACCTTGAGGTTCACGACTGTAGAAATGCATCTGGCAGAGTCAGACTGGCCATCGTGAGAGGTGGGACTTTTCCCAGTGGGCCGCAGCACTGTACAATATTATAGTAAGTAAAATTAACTTAAAAACTAAACAAAAATAGTATTTTTCTTTCATAATTGTCTCGGTGCAGAGAAACAGTAGACAATTACACCCCCNCCCCACCCGGCATCTAGTAACACACACAAACCCATAGGTTTCAGAATTGCCCTTACAGCATCATTTTTAATTGGTCATTTACATCTGTAACATGTTTACATCAACATGTAACACGTTTGAATTTACCGTCTACATACCTGGTTAGAAACACACACGAAGAAGGAGGCTAGCGAGTGAGTGTTTGACAAGCATCTACCGTATGTTTTACACTCCAAGCGAGTTGCCAGTTCAGGCCTGTAGCAGCTGACCAATCAGAGCACAGTGGGCTTTTTTGGTAAAGGACCTTCAAGGGACAGAACCTAAAATGACCTGTTTTCACTCAGTGTGCACAGTGGTGCTGCAGCAAGGGGGAATAGAGAAATGGATTGTGTGTTTTTCATACATCAACATACTGCAAAAATTTCAAAATTAACTCTTAAATCAAAGGTAGAGCATGGAAAATGCTCAAGTAGTTTATTCTGTCTGCATAATGTTTTTTAAATATTCTTTCTTTTATCATGTGTGTGTATGAATTAGGTGACATTTTTGGAGCTAAACAGCTCCCCCCCCCNCACACACACACACACACACACACACACATTGTGGGTTCCACAAGAACAACAGTGAACTACAGACATTTTTTGTGGATTGAGTTTCAGTTTTTGCACTGTTGGTATCTACACATTTTATCTACACAATCATGCTATCTACACGTTTTTTCTGTTGTTTATTACAAGGCTTTTTCTTTAAAATGTGCAAATATAAAAAAGCTTTCATGGGTGAGCACAGGCACATTACTTTAGTTACGTCACTTAGCCAAAAGAAAAAACAAAAACAACGGCAAAATCAACTTTTATATGAAATGGATTACCACTTAAAGAGGAATGTTAAAGAGAAAAGCCTGGAGGTAAATGTTGAATTGATTGTGATTTTATAGGAGAGTTTGGTAGCAGCAGCAGTACGTTTAAAATAAAAGAACACAGAGAATCAATTCTGTTTTCTGTCACTGAAACTCTTTAGCTGCATCAAAAGAAGAGAACAAAAACATTTGAAATTAATTTATGAAACCTTCTTTTTCAAACCCTCAATCCTTTTCATCAACGGCCTCTTTCAAATGGCGCTTTCGCTTCTTTCTTTGCCTCTCGTGAGCGTTTGGGATGCAGCATCGATAAGCAGAACTTAACCCTAACGACAGCTATCAATGTCACAACCCAATCTGTTTCTGACAGGAAGTGAGGTGAGACGTGAGCGCGGCGGCATTTTATGGTTCAGCGGTGCCATTTTGGGTTCACAGAGGGAGAAAAGAAACGAGGAGGAAGACATGCTTTTTATAGTCATTAGAGCCTTTCTTTTCACCCTCACCCTCTTCTTGCGCTTTTCTGCCACCTTTTCTTTGGACTGCTCACCTCGTCTGACCTCTTTTTTCATCTCCTCCTCACCTTTTTGATACCTCCTTCCTCTTGTCCTTTACCTTGACAACACAATTTAGAGCTTCAGTGTTTGTGTTTCACCTCAGATGACTTTGTGAGTGCACACTTGTGTCTCTGAATCATGCACATGTACAGTGTGTGTGTGTACATGAACACGTTTAGCCTCAGACAACCTGCATAAACAGACAGCATGTGTCTGCAATGTGACTCAAAAAGGCACAGACATGGATGACATTTAAGGTGTTTTCAAGTCCTGTCGTCTGTCTGAATCATGAATCATTTACCTGTTGGTCTGGTTTAATTTCACACAGGAAAAAATCCAATTGAACCAAAAATCTATAAGCCAAACTTATATGAGAACGCTGGGTCCACATCAGAAATGTCATTGGTCAGAAATGTCTGAGAAAGAAAATCAAAACAGGAAAAAGATGAGATAACTGAATAACATGAAACAAAAGATGGAATTGGGATACTTTCCAAGTTATGGTCATTATTTGATCCAGAAACCAAGAAGACTATGGCAGCAGAAGCCGAATCTGACTTCAAGACGACATGTGGAAAACCATATGCAGAGATCAGAGGTGAAAGAAAGAAAGAAAGAGATTTTTCTTATTGACCATCAGCACAATGGCATAGTCACATCAAAGCCAAGCAAATATTTACTTGTCATCCAAACAGCACCCACCCCACACACACACACACACTTATGATGCCCCTGTCACTTTCTCTCTCTCAGCACCAACTAACCCTGCAGACACACATGCACAAACACATGTACAAACACATGCAGCGCCTCCACATCAGCAGAGGCAATAATGCAACTTGGCATTACTGCAGACAATTAATCAATAATCCAGCATCTTCTGACTGAGCCCAGATTCTCTCCCCCTTACCCTCTACCGCCTTAAATATTTAGACTGTGTGACATCAAATGTATATATGAATGTCAATGAGGCGGATCTCTGCCACACACACACACACACACACACACACACACACACACACACACACACACACACACACACACTGGGTATTAAGAAGCAGCAGGATGCATTAAGAAGCAGCTCGTGTCAAAGAGCAAAGACAGGAGCTCACGGCTTACAGTTAGCTCCATTTTGGATGGTTTGATGTTGGGCTGCAGATAGGTTGTGGATGGTCTGCAGGCTGAGAATGATCTTATGATTGTTACCTCAAAAAAAAAAAAAAAAATNAAAAAAAAAAAAAAAAACTATCTATTTCTATAAAAAGCGAGTTGGCAAAGTGCTTGAATCAGGGATGAGGCAGGATGCAGTGCTCTGAGCTGCTGGTCGATCGTTTAGTCTCGCGGCGCTCTAAAACAAAATCTGTGGCTTCTTCATGGAGTGGCTGATACAGCCTTAAAATAATATCATAACATCTCCAGGTGTTTTTGCAATAATGATTCTCAAGATGATATAAACAACTGAACAATGCTGTATTGGTGACTGCAGAAGTAAATCAATACTGCAAACCGTAACAACATAAGTTAAAAATAAGTGTACGAGTAGATGCAGTAGAAGTCTAAAAACTAAATCTTGGAATATTTTAGGCTGTAAACTATTAATCTTCAGCTGATAAAACATAAATAGTATCCCCAAATTTAAAAAATGACTGATGATGTCATCAGAGCTGAGTTTTGGCATATTTCCTCCTGTGCTTTTAAATTTAGCTCAGACATCCAGCGCCACCATGGGCCTGTGGTTGAGGTGAAAAACTCAACTGAAGTTAGCATTGTGGCTATGCTAACATACCCACTGCTAACAAAAAAAAAGTCACCACTTTGCTAATTTCACTCCAAGGTAACAGTTTGACGTCACAGGGAAGTAAAGCTAGCTAATGTTCCAGCTACGCTCGACTTACTCAGCATCACTTCCTGCCTGTTTTGCCTCTCAAATTGGCAGCTTGACTCTCTTCAACCAACTTTTGACTTTCTTGGTATTCTCCCCACGTGTTTCTACTTCAGGTGGAGAAAAATTTGTTGCGTTTCCATCTTTGGCTGTCAGCCAGTTAGCCTTGTGGCCAAACCATTTCTAAATAATAGAGGCAGCTCCTTTTTTAGCAGCTAATTCATCAGGTGCTGACCTGTTACTTCCAGACATGCTAGTTTTGTTTTCTTCTTGTTGCACATGATGTGAAAAATTATCAACACATCATCAACACGCCACGACATCATAAATATCCTGATATAACACATTATTTTATCATTAAATGTACTATCTTGAACAATATGATGGCATAGACATTTACATCTTTATCTGATTATGCCAGGACCCTTCAAAATCCAACATACCAACAAAATCAGCCAAGACTATTAAACAAACACAAACAACTTTAACTGCTAAACAACATTTATAAATGCTGGCACTCATGAGAAATGGGATCATAAAGAAAAGAAGCTGCTGCTGAAATGATATTTAGTAAGATGGCTCAAAGCCAGAGGGGTTTGTGTTACATTTAAGATGCTGGTGGAAAATCAGTTTACCACTTACACTCATTATTTTTGCACTTTCAATGGTACCATGAAGCTCTTGTGGTTAATAAACTGTTTTCTGTTTGCAGTAAAATATTTTTATCCCTTCAATCATTCAGCTTGAATACATCCTCCACAAACCACGGTTTCATTGAGGCCTTTCAGTAAGGCAGCATGAATGCTTTGTGCTGTATTTTTAGGCCTTTTTTTTATACAACCGCTCAGTTTGAAAGTAGATTTTGTATCAGAAGTCACTGATTCTCGTGCAAGTATGCCCTGTATCACATATAACAGTGTATGTGCAGAGTGTAACTGTGTGCATCCATACGCTGCTGCACCATGTAATCAAAATAGCAGCCGCCCAAGTATAGATTTTCTTACATAAATGGAAAATATCACCCTGTCAGCCCTTTCACAGCAGTGGAATCGAGGTTCTAGACTTCTCAGGAACCCCAACTGTGTCTTTCATCTGCACGAGGTCTGCAGGTGATGGAGTAAATCAGGCAGCAAGGAGTTGCCCTCAGAAAACACTCAGCAGTGCATTTTAGGAAACCACTTCTTTTAAACAAACATGCCCAGGATACACTCGCTACATCAGATTACATTTCTCCCTGCCTAGATGGAAGTGTTTGTTTTCTTGTCGAGCGTCTCGCTGTTTGTTTTGCTTTGAGCTAAGAACTGATCTGGGAGCGCAAGTCCACGGCAAACTTTGGAACTGCTGCCTCCCGGTTTAATTCCATTACTTCTGAAAAATTCCTCTCCAAATGTTTTTGCATGAGAACATACATGTTGACATGTTGAGCAACATGTGTGGCTTCTACTATTTCTGTCAGGAAGTTAACATCTGCAGCACTATCACCAACTCCACTTCCTGTTCTCTGATAAACAATGGCGGAAATTCATTGAAAAAAAAAACCCTTTGAAAAGCGCTGTGACAACTAACACTCCTTCATAAAGCTTCTCTTCCGTTAATTAGCTCGCCGGTGTCCCAATACCGACACATGATCGGATTTATTATCTTGCTTCCTCTGATGTCGAATGACGTGTTAATCTGCAAAACAGACATAAAATCTCTGTTATCGAGTTCTGAATTTTAAGAGGTTGATACTAAGATAAGAGAGATACGCGACACTACCAAGAATCCCGGTGCCACGAGAACATATGCGAGATCAGATCAAAAATCAGCTTTTAAACAGACTGACTGATCAGCTGAGTGGCTTTATCTATCAGATTTATTGATCATTAACACTTGTGAGGCAAATACAGTTGAATTCATCACTCAGATTTACCACCAGACTGAAACAGGTCTTAATTTTAGTGTGACAGTGTGTTTTATGAATCACTTCAAATGAGTAAATACCTTAGAAATGCCTCTTTCAAGGCAACCATGCCAGTAACAGGCATTTATGAAGGGAATGCATGATGCTATTTTCCCTTATTGACACGTTAAATATGGCACTGTTTTATGAATTACCATCAATATTTTTGTCTGCATTGTTAAATTTAGCCAGTTTAGTTTATTTCTCTCAGCTCATCAAACTAGGAAAGGATCATAATTTTGCAACGTGGAATCATAACTGAGCACGAGCAGTGACATCTGCCTGACATGCATCTTAGTTTTAGAGCTCAACGCGAGTCGTTAAATGGAATTGTTACAGAATAAATAACACTTTCCATTCATTGCAGTGGAACACAGCACTTTCACTTCCTCTTGTTTTCGTGCGTTGCAGCCGTGAACGATTTCATCAAGGGCAGATTTTTAGAATTTGTCAGATTTGCGGTGATGTGTTTTGGATTGATGGAGGAAAGGAGTGGGTGTGTAGTTTGTTTGTGTGGTGAAGAGAATGTGAAGACAGCTGAAAACTTTACAAATGTGCTGAATTTCACTAATGGCTCTATTATGTTTTCAGTAGCTATAGGATGACAATAGATCTCTATGGCAGGCTCATCAGACAGACAGGAAGCTCATCAGATGCTGGTTGCACAATACTTAAGACACATTCATGGTCGGTTTTGGTCTTTTCATGATATTTGACAATAAAAAGTTGAAGTTACACCAGCTTTTTCCTTTCAAGACAGTTATTCTCTTTGACTACAAATCTACACAACTGATGCTGAGAGTTTTCTCATGTCACCAAGGTGTAAATTGTCCAAATCTAACAGATACAACCAATCAGAAGAGTAAGTGTAGGGTCTAAATAATTACGTTATAAATCGACTGACGTATTAATTTGCCGTTTAACTTTATGGGTTTTATTCATGGAGAACTAGAAAGCTATTGAAGAGAAACAGGAAATGTGATTGCTGCAGATGTAGGTGTCTGATAAATCCGTCTGGCGTTACAGCGAATCGTGGCGTGTTTATTTACGCCGCTGGTTATTTGTCTTCAGTCTTTTATTGTGATGTGGCTGCGTGCCACTGAGCGCTCAGACCAGGGCGCAAACTCCACAACAACCAGGGACCCATAAACAAGCGCACCCTGACTTCCTTTACGTCCAGCTGCAACATTACAGTGTGTCAACAGGAAATCAAATTACGGGGAATAAAATATATTGATCCTCAAAGATTATTGGAAATGTAAAAAGACAAAATTCATCTGGGGAATTTACAGTACTCATAATATTTGCAGGTTAAAGTGGATTTTGCAATTTGAAGTTCTTGCATGATGGTGTCTTTTTTTTTTTTTTTTTAAAGTTGCACTGAAAAAAAATCCTTAATGAGATTTCGACTCATGAAAACCTGAACATTTCTGACAAACCTGTAAACACTAATCAATTACAGAGCAAATGTAAAAAAAAACATGTGCCAGAATGTTCTAGATTTCATTTTTTGTTTCATTTATTTAAAAATACTACAAATAATTCATTTGTTTAAAGTTTTTTTTTTGTTGGTTTTTGTATATTCTTCCTGCTTTTTTAACTTGTTTCCACAATCAAGCAGTAAATTCAGACATTCTAGAATTTATTTATATTTATATTTTAGAATTGTTTTAAATGTTTTTCTAATCAATTTACAGATTTATTTGTAGAATTTCTTCAGCACTAGAATTTTCGGTAGAAACGGTGGAATGCAGATTTTTTTTATGACAAAATGAATGAAAAGTAAAAATGACATAAATGACTTTAAACTGCATGAGCGTTCAGTTATTTTATTTTTTTTGTTTTTTTTTGGGGGGGGGGGNTTTTGGGGATACAGAATGTCAGGTGTGGGAGAGTTTTAGTTCATTAGGGTTCTGTGAACGATCTATACACACACACGCACACACACACTCACACATCAGGCTTTAAATCCAAAATGCAAACTGTGCACACTTCCAAATGAATTGAGCGATGTGTCGTAATAACAAAATGTCATTGTGCTGTGGTGATAGTGAAATGGTGATTATTCAACAGCGCAGTGTCATTTTCGCCAGCGGACCTTCTCATACATAATGCATCCAAATCATTGCATTTTTCCACCATTCTGGGCTACAATGCATATTTCATCAGGTCAGTGAAATATTAAGCACTCTTAAGATTTGATATTCTCCTCCAAGAAAGATTTCAGCTTACATATTTTCTTCACATTGTTCCCGTCTCCAGTCAGAGCAAACAGCCAGGATGTTTTTGTTTGGTGTTGCTGTTTGCTGGAGAGACGATGATTGGTTAATGCTGGGCCATAGATCAATGAAGCAACCAATCAATTCCAGAGATTATCAGGGCTCGGAGGCCATTGATCCATCAGAGGGCTCACCAGCAAGTGACAGCTCAGTTCATTCCAACTCATTTTTGGGAAATCAAAGGAGATGCTGCCTCACAGTGTCCTGCTCCTCCTCCTCCTCCTCCTCCTCCTCCTCCTCTCAAATTTCACATTTAGCGTTATATGTGGTGAAGNCTCCTCCTCCTCCTCCTCCTCCTCCTCCTCTCAAATTTCACATTTAGCGTTATATGTGGTGAAGTTAGCCTCCACAAATAACGCAAAACTCCAGGAAAATATACTCCATCATATGTTTGTGATACGTTTGTACTGTTAAAATTTCTGTTTGTGCTGCTATCATTTTTTTTACATATTAAATAATAATTTGTTTAGATATTAAAGACAATTTTATAGGTCATTCTGAGGTCACAAACCAGCACAAACAAATGACACCCATTTGGGGTCAAGTCGGAGCAAGGTAGGGGGCTGAGTGACCTCAGAATGACCAAAAATATATTCTTTAATATATATAATTAAAAAAAAGGATAGCAAAAATTAAAATTTGAAGAGCACAAATGATCAAGACTATTTTTTTGCATTAGTTCAGGGGCCAACTTCACTCAGGTTAGTGTTATTCAGGTAAAGGAGACTGTTACAGAGGCGCTGTGCAAAGTCTGAGAAATATACCTTTATGATATCATAAGGGCCACTTCCTGTTGGTGCTGAGGACAACGATCGTTTCCTCCTTTAAGTGCCCATTTAATTGACCGAGAAGACAAAGCTTCTATAGCAAAGATGCAGCCTCAGTATGTAAACATATTCATCTGATCACCCACATATGAGTTTAAATGTCCATTAACGTCTACATTCTGAAGAGTCATCGCTTGGTTTGGCTGTGATCTGCTGTAAGTGGGATGAGTCACAGAGAGAGAGAGAGCAGAGAATAAAACAGCCCGAGAGAAAGAAAGAAAGAAAGAAAGAAAGAAAGGAAAAAAAGAAAGAAAGAAATGCAGTAAGTGCAGTGAAGTGGTCAACCTTGCAGCTAGCAAGCCTTTATGTTATGCTGTGTGTGTGTACGTGTGTGTGTGTGTGTGCAAATATCCTACAGATTACCTAATGAGGGCTGTGCGTTAAGAGGTTTGGCATTTTCAGCAGCAGCACCTCCCCACCATGAACTTGCTGATGACTTTCCAGCGTTTTTCCCCAGAAAAGGAGGTAAGCAACAAGATGAAAGAGAAGTCAGCATTTTAGTTGCAGAGTGACTCTGGTGGCCTTTCTTTTTTAACTTTTTGTGTGTGCGCTCTATATGGGAGAAAGCTGGTGCTTATTGCTGTGTGTATCATAGTTTGTATGCAGCCCCTGAAGCCTCATAAGAAGTGTGAGATGTAAAAAAAAAAAAAAAAAAAATTCTATTCATTAGCCATCAGTGTCCTACCTCACAAATACGAGGAAGAGAGGGAAGGAGAGGCGAGGTGAAGAGGGGGATGATGGGATTGGAGGAGGGATAGGACGAGCTGAGAGTCCGGAACGAGAGCGTAAAAAGCATTCAATTAAGACATGAAGTGCAGGGTTCATTAAGCATGAACAAGCCGATGAAAATGATCATCCATCAAGACCAAGTGCGGTGGCAGGACTGAGAGATGGGAGCCTCACACACAGCACAGAAACAGTCTTTATGCTAAAAATACTAAATCTTTACTTGTTAAAATGAAATATAAATCATTACGATGCATCATATATCAGGATGAATATATGATTTTAGGAAAAAAAACATGTCAGTGTCAACCAACCAATTTCATCATGTTCCTGCTTCACGGGGACATACAGATTTCTATTTTATTTTCATTTCTTTTGAATATTTTGCAATGATTAATGTGCAAAAAACCTTAACCAATTTCTCCTCTTTTGCTGCAGCACTGCTGTGCACTCTGAGTAAAAACAGGATGTCTTCTTAAGGCTCTCTTCTGAGATTGGCCAGCTTTGTCAGGCCTGAGCTGGCAAACACAGACTGCAAAACACAGATAACACCAGACGAGCGCTTGCTAGCATCTTACTTGGTAATTGTGTCTAACCAGGTGTGTGTGCAGGAAAATTCATGTTACATGTTGATGTCAACATGTTATAGAAGTAAAGGACCAATCAAAAACAAGGCAGGTCAGCAGCTGTGGCTTTGTCTTACTAGATGTATTTCTAGGCGCCGACCTCAGATTTAGCAACTTTGACTATATTCTACTCCATTATTCCTTAAATTAGGGAAAATAACAAAAAGCATAATGTCCCCTTTATCTGTCTCCAGAAGGAGTCCAGAAGAAGAATGAATGAATGAATTTCAATAACATGGTTTTCACTTCTTTAAAGGAGCTGCAGGCTTTTCATTGCAGTAAAAACAAAAAAACACACAAAAAAAACCATCAAACAGCATCAGAAAAGCTGTTTGTTAGTAACCTTGGCCTCACAAAACCTCTCTATGTTCTCACGCTTCACTTTTTCTGATGCGTTTGAATGTTTTCTGTGTTTTAACATCTGACTGCACATAGCAGATATTTTCTCTGAGTTCCGCAGAGCGATTACTAAAGGATTTAGCATCCACATGTCTTCTGAAATTAAGAGACTGAGAAAGTTTATGGGAGTGTCTCCCTGCACATGTTTGTAATTCCTTTCTGGGTGTATTTAGTTTTAAAAACCATCATCTTTTGAGTGCTGTGTACATAACTGAAATATGTGTTTTGTGAGGATCCTTCATTTGCCATTTCTTCCCTCAGATGAACTCAGGGATCGTGCAGCTTAGAACAAATAAAGGAATCATCCAATTCTTTTTAGTTTGCAGTGTAGCTAAGGGATGCAAAAAGATTTATTTTTCTGGAGATAAACAACTTTAATCCAGTGTGCATTACAGCATATAAATTCATGTTTTAACCTCTAGAAACCTGCTAATCCCTTTAAATTTCCCTTTAAGGTCCTTGAAACATTGTGCTCACTGTTCATCAATGTGACATACGTTGTGTGATCGTTCCATTTAAAGGACCATACCAGCTGTTTTGTATGTTTGAGCCTAATATATTCAATTTTCATACACATAACGTTACTGACAATCATTTCCTAATGGAGCCATCACTGGCTAATTGCTTTTGCTGTCAAATTTGTCCTTTAATGAAAAAAAAGAGATGTAATGGAAGAAGAGATTCCTGCTGCCACTTTTAAACTGAATAGGTTAGATTAATACTTGACATAAAGTGGAAAAACAATATAAAAGAATTTGTGGCCAGTGATGCTTCTGAGTATTTGCATTTTAATTAGCTGGCAAACCTAATGATAAAAGACTAACTTAACAGCTAAATATGACTGGGAACCCAGGGAAATTAATTAGTGTGCTCTAAATTTCACATCTTTTTACCTGGAGACATAATATATAATATTCATCAGTCTGTGCCCCCACAGAGGTACTGTCACACACCTTTGCAATGTACATGTACTTCCTAAATTGTACAAATACAGTATATCATTTCAAGACAAAAACCAACAATCTCAAATGTGCCTGTTTCCAGACTGAATATTCCCACAGGGAGTCTGAACGGCACATAACACTCTTTTCTCATCAAGCTGCTTTTATTGCTTTTTCATCTAAACCAGGAGATGAATCAATCTAGACAAGAACAGCGGTGGCATCATTTCCCCAAAAGATTCTGAGCTTATTTACAAAAAAAAATGAAGAGCTGTTCAAAAATTCATTCATACTTAAAATTTGCAAAATAAAAAAAAAAACAAAAACTTCATTATTTATGTAAAAGTAAACAACTTCAAAACAGCATAAATTATCTACTTGTATTTATTTTTGTAAATGATCATGGTGGTGTGAGATTAATTGTGACAGCTCGTTTTAATGCTGTGGGGGAAAAGAATATCATAATTGCAACCATTAGTGCAGATGATTGTCGGCTGCGTGCGTCCGTTGGATCAACGCTGATATTTCCTGGCCTCAGTACCGAGCAATTCATTTTGATAAATGGAAAGTTCTATGCAAAACTGGGCAGAGAGGGAAAAACGAAAAATATAAGTGTCTCATAGGGACCATATAATATAGTATAGGTGTTCACAGTTCATTCGACAGTGACATAATGAAAGAAAATCCTCCACGTGTTGCCTTCTAATGATATTCTAGGGTTTATTATTAGCTCATTTATTGGAATTCTAACACTTGAAGGGGAGGTAAACAAGATCAGAGTGTCATGAGTTTAAATAACGCTCCCAGTCATCCCAAAGGTAATTACACAGAGGTCAATGAGCAGAGGATGACCCCAAAAAATAAATGGGCATCAGCAATCAATATTTCACGCTCACACACACACACACTTCCATACTTGTACATGTTGTCCCTGCCAGGGAATCAGCGGCTAATCTGCACGCTCCTCCACTCTTCTCAAACAGAACACGAGACCAAATTACATTTTAATGGCCTTTCTCTTTTATTAGTGCCACACACTCTTTGGGTGCACAAGAAGAAAATGGAAATTTCAACCTTTCCCGTTCTTGTGTCATTTTAGCCCGATGTGATCAAGGCTTCCTGATGATGCGATCACGGGCCGATTATATTCTACATTAAAGAACAATCTTCCAAAGCGCAAACACACAAAACAAGTATAACAAGTATAATATGGGTCTGTGTTAAAATCTATTACAAAATTTTCAAATTCATTTTGGGTATAATGACTTGTAGAAGAGTACAAAGAACACAGTTTCATGTTATTGTGAATTGTTTATTCAATATGTGGAATTAACTGTTTGCTTTTTCACTGTGATTCTATTAGCAGAAATGTGCGAAAAGGTTCGTTTCATTTTCACAACAAAAATATTAACCAGCAAAAATGTGTTTTACATACACAGAAGAGCTATCTCACTTCTATTTAAATCTGTGTAAATACATTTAAATATATTTAAAAATGCAAATAAATATATAAATCTAAAAAAAAAAAAGCTTCTTATATATATAAATGCTATTCTGGAAAATGTAAAAAAANAAAAAAAAAAAAAAAAAAAAAACTATTATCAAATACAAACCTTAAAGGTCCACAAAGAAAATTTTTAATAAGAAAAATTTATTGAAGTCAAGACAGGGTCGGACTAATTTTCTACGGACAATTTTACCAACGAAACAAGCTGCGCTGTCAATTTCACTCAGATATTTGGTTTCACTTTGCAGCGGAGAAAGCGGAGAGTTTTGACTGGTTGCGTTGCAGCGATGTCCCGCAGATAATACAAATAATACATATGAAAGTTATAATTTAACCCTAACCCTAACCCTAACCCAGGAGTCAACAAAATAAAGCTTCACATTCCACTGAAGCTCAACTCAAAGAGTTTTCACATAGGAGTCTCTCTCTCTCTAAAGCCATGACATCAAACACAGCCCTTCACGCCTCGCTGCATCTGACACTTCATGACAGTTTAGCTTGAAGAAGGTGACATCAGGATGAGGCAAAGTGTTTTGTGGTTAGCTTCCTCTTTACATACTCAGTCTCCTTTTTCCTGTTTCCCCCAAATTTAATCTGCTTGCACATTCCCTCATCACTTATTTATCAGCCGTTTCCTTTTCGTGATTCACCAGACTGATGCATATCATT
The DNA here is from genome assembly GCA_014773175.1 of Lucifuga dentata. Classification (NCBI taxonomy): domain Eukaryota; kingdom Metazoa; phylum Chordata; class Actinopteri; order Ophidiiformes; family Bythitidae; genus Lucifuga; species Lucifuga dentata. The sequence continues at coordinate 83,695 of VXCM01001648.1, forward strand.
TCCCTTGTAATCTGCAAATATCACATCAGCTCTTCACAGGGTTAATGCACTCTGCATACACACACACACACACACACACACACACACACAGCTCTCATGCCACTTGCTTCAGTACCCCATAAAGAGCTTTGCTATTGGTTGGTATGAACTCAGTGAAATATTTATCATGCTATCCTCAACTTTTTCCACCACTAGCAACAGCTAGCATCAAAATACGAGCAGCGAGCATAAAAATATGCAGCTACAGCATCAAAATTGAGCAGCTAGTATCAAAATATGAGCAGCTAATATCATATGCAGCTAATATCATGCAGCTAGCATTAAAATATGATGACCTATACGATATGAAAAAAAAAACTATACTACAACATAAAGAGGATATTTGAGTATTGAGAGATGTGTTGGTTCTGGTAAACATTTTGCCTGTTTGTGCTCTTCGGTAAAACTAGCTAGCTAGCTAGACAACAACAGCGTTCAACGTTATGTTAGCATCCCAGGCTTTTTTTCTGTCAAAAAGCGCTCTCAGCAGATACTCTTATTGCCATTTTCCCAAATGGTGGTATTTTTTTTTTTTTTTTTAAGTAAAACTAACTAAAAAAAAAACAGCTCAAATGACTCACTGACTTTACGCAATGTTGACTTCCAGGAAGAAACTCTCCCTCGTTACAACACAGAGATTCTTTTTCAAATCTTTCAGAAAATGTTCAGCAAATGTGAGCTACATCATAAAAGGTGTATTTGGAAACTAACAGGGTTGATCCAGTACACGTAAGAGGGCAGACAAAATGAGATAATAAATGGGCAGAGTGATGAGTACAAATGATCAATGATCCTCCAAATCTGTTGTTCTTAATTGGACCCAGTGAGCCAATGACGATGACTGGTTAAACATTTCACCTTTGACCTCTGAGTGTCTGAATAATTATTTAGTATAACTGTTTTGGCACAGCACCCTCTTGCCTCCATTCAAAAGTCTCATATTTCTACCAAAACAAAAGCTTCATAGTTCTTGCTGTGTTAATTATTTGAAGACACAGAATTCCATCTATTAAAAAAAACTTGAACTTTTTTTTCCCAGTACATCAGTTAACTTTCTTTGACTCCTTTACAATCTTACCACTGGCTCCATTCAGGAATTGTCCTGTTTTGTGCTTCAAAGTTATATAGATCTACCCTCCTTGACTGTCAGCATCATCTGTAGCCTTCATCTCACAAGGCGAACTGTCAAACAAGACACAGATGAGAAAAGACAGTGATGAGAGAGAGAGAGAGAGACCAAACATGAAGAAGAAAACCATCTTCCTGTGTTTCTTTCATTAGTTGCTGTTGCCGTGGTATCGTCATGGCTGCTGCTGAGGATAGCGGGTAACACTAATTATGACAGCAGGAATATTTTCACCTGCTCAGTCAAAAGCGACAGGAAAGGCCATAATCTGAGAACTTCTGAAAAGCACAAAGCTTCTCCTCTAATGATTCCACCTGTTTCTGATGCTGAGACGGCTGGTTAGGCCTCGCAATTTAACGAAGAAGTTTACCTCATGATGTTGGAAGGAGCTGTGTGTTATTACCGGCTGCATTCTGCACCCACGGTTTTGTCACAGGAAGCTAAAAATATCTTTCCTTTGCTACATCGAATGTTGAACGGTAGGAAGCTTTTTTAGTTACAACACTGGCACTGCAATTACGACTCCTCAAAACAAAATGCAGCTGGGAAAATGCCGTCTAGGCTTTATGCTAGATTTTATACTACACATCAACCTGGTAGATTAAAGGACCATACCATCCATTTTGCATGTTTGAGCTTATTATATTCAATTTTCATACATGTAATGTTACTGACAACAATTTCCCAAAGCATACTACTGGAACAGTGAATTTAATTTTTGGTTTTCTTACATTCCAGACTGCCATGATTTCAGTTCATTCTGGTACGCTATTAAAATCAACTTGTTGACACTTGAAACATTCTTGGGATAGGTAATCCATCATCGCGAACAGACGTATATTCAGGGTTATTTTTTTCAGAGTTACGTAATTTTAGCGTTTGAGCAGAATAAAAAGTGTGGAGTGAATGTATGCCTCCACTGGGGAATATAGTCCCAAAAGAAGACCTGTGTTTATGGAAAAATTTAAAGGACTATGACTTCATAAGGCTGTGTAACTATTAGCAGGAGAAACATGGATTTTTAAGGTGGGTGTATCACTTGAATATTTGATTTTGAAAGATTAAGAGATTTTGCAAAATATCAGGAAATCAGAAATACGGTTTTATCCTTTGGGAAATGATTGTCAGTAATGTAACATGTACGAAAATCGAACATATTAGGCTCAAACATGCAAAATAGACGGTATGGTCCTTTAAATCCTAAATCCATAAGGGAATAATGTGAGGGTCAAAACATAAAACATCCCTGGTCAACACCAGAAAACTTAAAACTACTTATGATGTTGCTCAAAAGCATAAACAAAGATGAAAACTAATCAAAGAGATCAGCATTTTATTTGTTGCAAAGCTAAAGAAGTGTCATCTGGGGATAATTTCTGACATAATCAGATTCTCTTAGAAGCTTTCAGCTGTTTTTCTGGTTGCGACTGTCACTGGTTTACTGATGTCACTTGACAAAAGTTGCCATAAATGTTCCCAGGTATTGTAGCAAAGACATTCAGAATATGCATGGCCGAGAGAGAAATATGCTTGGGTGATACAAATTGCTGCACAGCTTCAAGGTTTTATTAACTTTCTTTATATTTTCAATGTTTAAAATACTCAGTTGCTGCTGTCGGAGGAGCTTTCACCCAAAGTAACCTGAAAATCAGTCTCCGTATCTTGCAGCTGGATCAACCTCGGGGGAAGGATCAGTTCAGCCAAATCCTCAACTAAAGCACTCCATGGAAATCTCTGATCGGGGAAAAATGTAATCCACAGTGAGAAGGAACGCCACCGGAAAAAGCACCCAACATTTATAAAAGATTGGTTAAAATTTTCTGATAGGATAGTCAAAAAAATTCAGACAGAATGATGTGCATCCATTTGAATCCTGATGAGGCTCTTGTAGACTCATGGAGGAGGTGGTCGGGCCACGGGAGGGTAATGGAGAGGGAAGCTGGGGCTACAGGTGAGGCAATAAGCAGGTGTGTGTTAGTATAAAGCTCACTAATGGTTAGTGTGAAAGTGAGAAGGGATATATTTAGTTAACATTTTGAGTGGATAATGGCTGCCACAGTCTGAATCCTGATCTTTATCAAACATCACACGCCTTCTCACTTTCATCCATTTCCCCTTGTTTTCTACTTTTTATATTATTTACAGGAATAAAGCAGATATAAAGTGAAGAAATGGTCGGCTAAGCAGTGTAAAGCAAAACTGGTCAGAGCTGTCAGGTGCAGTGCTTTGCCTGAGGACGTCAGAGGAGTGTGATCTTGATATTTACTGCTCTAATCAGTGAAGGTTGATGGTAAGAAACTACCTTCCATCAAATAAACATTTGCTCAGAGATATCAGAGGAGCAGATGGGAAATGTTGTCACGTCACAATAATTTCTTCATTTCATGGCCATCCCATTCCGAACTTCAGACTAATAAAAATCTATTTCCAAAGCGCTACAGATCCAATTTGGAGGAGTGTGTGTGTGTGTGTGTGTGTCTGTTTAAAGGAGTAAATAAACCACATTGCCTGAGGTTCATAATTATCTTTAAAGTGTAGAGAATCCTTTTTTTTTTAAATTTTTTTATCTATTTTATTTGCTTTTTCATTTTCACATTAGAGGAGCTGATGATATAATTTTTTAATTGAGGCACATATTTTAAAATGAAATTCTTCATATGCAGAAGTTGCAAACATGAATGTAGCTAAACATGAATGACCTAACAAAACCCTCGCCACAAGTACAGGTACAGGATTAAACCATGTTTGAGCTACTGAGGGGTCTACACAGATTTCTACAGCAGGGAAGGCAGCAGAAACCAGCACTTAAGCAGAGTTGCTTCCAGTAAAACAACATCAATATAAGAAGCTACTTTCCTGAGGGCTACTTTCCCAGGGCCTTTGCTTTTCCCAAAGCAGTCATTAAAATGTCAAACACAGAAACTAAATCTAAAGCTCATATCCTCTCAAAGAAAAGCAAACCAGGCTATTTAACTAAAACTTTCATCAGCACTTTGCAGCAGTGCAGCAAATCAAACCCAGAAATAACGTCAGATTCGGTATCTTGTCATATATATGTTCACCTTACTCAGTCGATGCAGCAATTCTTCCAATCAATACAATAATAAAAGCACTCCGTGCTTTTATTGGCAGAATAACCCAAAGAGCATGGTGAGGGGGTTGAACCCGCTCTCATTCCACTGCAAGTCGGTCTTCCATTCCATTCCACTGATTGCACATATGCATTCTGAACACTGCATTTTGACCCCGAAGCACGCCTCCTCGTCACCTCCATCTCCCCCCCCGCAAATCGATGAGGGGCGGCTCTGCAGTTGTTTAACTTGCTTGACTCTCCTGAACCTCCCGTCGGTGCAGGTGACACGTCACCATTAATAAATAAATAAGCAGGGCGAGCGGAGTGCTCATCACGGCGCCAATGATGAGACGATTATCTCATGGCAAACAACGCTCTGCCATCGCCAGCCTCAATCGAAGGAATCAATAGTGCTTGGAGGGGAGATGGGAAGAGGGGGGAGGGGACTGGTACACTGACGTGAGGCTGAAGGAAGCAAGAGACAGATGCAGAGTTCTTTAAGGTGTTAGACACACATCCTGGACAGCTTGATGGGATCAGAAGTGCTGCTTCCTGTCGGCAGCACACTACTACAAAAACTGTGGCTTCTGTACACATGCTGTTACACTTCATGAGGTCCAGACAGAAAGATTTACAACCAGCAGAGATCTGACAAAAGAACAGAGAGAGAAAAGAAAAGAGATTGGAAGTCAGCGTGAAGGAGACAAAGAGGGACACTTGAGAGGCTGAGCCCCAAAAAATAATATCTTCTTAGCATTATGTGAACTATAATCCATAATCTTCTCTGTAGGTGTTCACAGCCTCAGACAGACGCTGAATCCTGATATGATGAAGGTTTTAGGCGCAGACCTGTTTGTTATGAATGGCTTAAAGTTGAGAGCAGATTTATGTCTAACTATGCAAAACAACCTTTGGATGAATTTTTCTCCTTTATTCTTGCAGCTTGGGAACTGTTGCTCCTGTTATATTTTTCATGAACTCATGATGTTTGTCTTTTTTCCGGCAAACTGTTTGGAGTATTTTAATAGTCATCATGCAAAGTGTTTAATGCAGCAGAGGACACGTTTCAGTACAGTCAGCACATTTGCAGCCGCACAGAGCATTTCCTGATGAGTTGTTACTAACTTTCTGCAATATTACATAAGGTGAAGAGTTTTTTAAATATCAAAAATGTAAGTTTGTTTTGATACTTTAGTGCAATGTACTTTATAGTTTGTCATGTTTTTATCCTGTGTAATAGATTTTTACTGCATTTTTGCTCCTTGCTGATTTTGAGTATTTTGTTCGGGAGTGTTTCTGCCTGAAGCTTGGTTCATTTGGACAAATGTGAACACAGAAACCAAATTCAAGTCCACACTGAGACAGTTGGTCCAATCAAATAACGGAGCGGTTTGTTAGTGGTGTGAACATGATCCACACTAGTGCCAAATCAACTATGAGGCAATCTATTGATCTACTGATTGATATGGAATCGGAGAGGGTTGCATGTGGTTAATACTTTACTACAAATGCAGTAAAGCATGTTTTACAGTAGACGATGCCTCCTCAGACATTAGTACTTAAAACACATGGAATGTAGAACAAACTTTACTGCAGTTAAATTGCACATTTAATTGCCCAGCGCAACATAAACGGATGCTGTTAAATGGTAATAACATCAAACGTACATAACGCGTGTTCAGGTTAGCGTGTATGTTCTCAGCATGTTGCTCCATTCTTCTGTTCAGCGTCTCAAGGCAGCACGTCTTCTTCACATCATGTGAAGCAACATGTGGTTTTCCACACATCTTCAAGTTAAATTCAGCTTCTGCTGCCATAGTTTTCTTGCTTTATGGACTAAATGATGAGTATGACTAGGCAGTTATTCCAATTCCCTCTTTGTTCCATGTTATTTAGTTATTCCAGCAAAGTAAACTGGTTTGATTTTTTTTCCTCCTGCTCAGACCAATGAACAGAGCGAATGTTCTCACATGACTTTTGCTGCTATATGTTTTGGTTTGACTTGATTTTTTCTTTTGTGAAAGTGAACCAAAGCAATCTGTAAAAGCAACATTGGCACAATATAGTTCCATATTCAATATTTTAATCCTTTTTTTTTAAGTTTGCTTTATTGCTCATTTGTTAACTTTTGGTCTTTCTGATGTTGGTGTTGATATGTGTTTTGGGACTTTGTAGTATTTGTACAGGAGCTGAGAAGCAGCTGAATGCAGCATATGTGTCCAAGACAAACTTCCATTTAGAACAAAACAGAACGTCATATCAAATAATATCAAACCAACACAAATTTCCCTATGGGACAAATAAAGTCTTATGTCTTATCTTATGTCTTAAAATTTTCCAAAGTGTTGACTTGGACAGCATGTTAGTTAACTGTATGTTTTGCTAGTTTTATCACATTAACACATGGGAAAATGTGTTACACGTATAACCATAGCTTTACACAAAACAATGATTTAAACTTATTTCTGTTCATACATGGAATTTAAAAAACAAAATGACACATTAAATCCCGTTGGAATAGAATATTAATATCATCCCTCAACTTGCTATTTTAATTTCTCTTGAAATTTCCTCCTCGTTAGTGTTTTTTTTTTTTTTTTTNTTTTTTTTTTTTTTTTGGTTAATTTGATATCGTGAAAGCTGAAATTAAGGCTGCAGACTCGTCACTTGAGTTTGCCTTCTCAAAGTCAGCCTGATGAGCCGTGAGGACTTGTCATTGTAATGAGCGAGCCTCATTATGAACCAAATCACCCTGTTCTCTCAGGAATTCACCATGAAGAGCACTCTTAGGTAATTAATCCAGTACGCTGCTTTATGAATGCTGCCAATGATATCAGTGTACACAGGCTTTAATTTGCTTATTAACTCTATGCAGGGTCAACAATGTATTAAATGAAATCAACTTGGATATTATAAATAATTGAATGACTTTAATAATAATAACTTTACATGCTCTTACACACACACACACACATATTGTTTTTTTTTTTTTTTTNTTTTTTTTTTTTTTTGTCATTAGGTTTCCACAGTGAGCGAATATACACTGAAAAACAGGTTTAGTTGTGTTGTGGAAATTCTCTAAGAGCATTTTCAGACATGGCCTGTTTGCTTTGGTCTGAATCAGGGACTAAATTCATAGAATGTTGTATTTGATGACTGGTTTGGATTGGTTTCACCCAGAAAAACAAACCAAAAAATAAACTAGCAAAAGTCATGTGAGAACACTCTCTCTGCTCATTGGTCAGAAATGTCTGGGAGAAAGAAAATCAAAACAGGAAAAGGTTTACTATGCTGGAGTAACTACTGTATATACTCCAGTATAAGCTGAGTTTTTTTTTGTTTTTTTTTTTTACCAAATTTCACGACGCAAATCGGGGGGTCGGTTTATACACGAATAATTCAAACCGGATCCCAGAGAAGGAAATTTCCAGGGGTGGAAATACTACCCATTACCACTACCTATGGGAAATAGTTTAATCATACCTTATTTCCTGTCTAAACATCTTATTCAGCACATTTTGCGGCGGCCAGTAAGCCATGATCTATCAGTTACGGTAATCAGCTGCTGAAATAAATATCATGTTTACCGGTATGTGGATTATTTTCAGAAAATCAGAGGAATACTATGACAATACCCAGAAAAACAGGTAATTTGCTAAACAAATGGAACAAAGGGGCTTATATGTGGGTTTCTTTAAAAATCTAAATTTGCAGGTCAAAATCGGGGGTCGGCTTATAGTCNATATGTGGGTTTCTTTAAAAATCTAAATTTGCAGGTCAAAATCGGGGGTCGGCTTATAGTCGAGTATATATGTTAAGTAACATGGAACAAAGATGGAATTGGAATATGTTCCTAGTCATCATCTTCATTGGGGTCATGAACCAAACAAATCATGGCAGCAGAAACTGAATGAGACTTCAAGACAACGTGTGGAAAACCACGTTGCTTCACATGATGTGAAGACATGCTGTCTTTAGATGCCAAACAGGAGAATGGAGCAACATACTGAGAACATACAACTACAGGCTAACCTTAACATGTTCATCTGAAACACGTGTTAGGCAAGTTTGTTGTGTTACAACTGTTTCATAGCAGCTGTTCCAGGTGCTACTAATCAAAAGTGTGGTTTAATGGCAATAAAGTTTGTTTTACGCTCACGCAGGTAAGGTTTTAAGTAAGGGACAGCTGATGAGTGTAAAACAAACTTTATCGCAGTTGTAGTTAAGTATTAGAGGCACAAAACACTCACTGGATCGATATCAATCAGTAGATCAATAGAAGCATCATGGTTGGTTTGCAGATCAGGTTCATGTCACAAATGAACCACTCTGGAGTCTGTCTGGAATTGAAGCCGCCTCTTCAAACAGTCTCAGTGTGGGTGTTTTGGTCCACATTCCACTGCAATTACTGCGTTCAGACCTGCTCAAACGAACCGTGACAAGGCAGGAAAAAAATACCCAAATCTGATTGGATCAAACCAAACCACACAGGGGAGGAAAGACCCGAAGAAGCACATTTCCTCAAAGACAAATACTAAATATTTAGTGTCAAGCAGGAGAGCTGTCATTTTACAGACATCAATTTTAACATCTCCCATGAAACGTCAATTCAGAATATCACTCAGGCTGTCTTGTGTTTACTCCTGCGTGAACGAATCCTTGTCAGTCGAAATGACAAACAAGTAATATGCAGGAGAAGGAAATTGTCAGCTGTCAGGATAAAATGGGACGGAGGGGATCGTTACATACAGCAAGAGAAGCAGCAGCAAAGCTAAATGTTTAACGCGTCCGAACCTGAACAATCCTACTCCACTTTAAGATTTCATTATTAAGAGAAAAACACTTCTGGCAGCTCAGGAGAAGAAAAGACAGACAAAGAAAGAGTGGAGAAAAGGAGGAGAGAGTGTGTGTGTGTGTTCGTGGTGATGGACACACACCAGAGTGTGTTTAGATGGGGTAGGTGACTGTGCTTGATGTGGTGGCATCTTCACAGCTGTGCTGCCATCTGTGCCCTGCACCCCCTGTGACCGCCGCCGCTCCTGGAACAAAACAAGCGTCGCAGAAAAACCTTGATGAACACGTCTCACTCTGCCGTCCTCTGAACGAAAAACACAAAAACCTTGGCTTCTGATGTTCTTTAGTTTAACTGTTGCAAAGAAAACGTATTCTCAGTTACAGGACAAAGAAGGATGTCCACATTGAAACAGTGGATTAGTGAATGAACCCACATTTGTCACCTTAAAAGAATAAGATTTTTACTTAAAGGACCATACCATCCATTTTGCATGTTTGAGCCTAATATATTCAATTTTCATACATGTAACGTTACTGACAATCATTTCCCAAAGCATACTACTGGAACAGTCAATTTATTTATTTATTTTTTCCTGCCTTCCAGACCTCCATTGGTTTCAGTTCATTCTGCTATTAAAATCAACTTGTTGATACTTGAAACATTCTTGGTATAGGTAATCCATCATCGCCAACAAGACGTGTATTCAGGTTTTTTTAGAAGTTATGTAATTTTAGTGTTTAAGACTAATAAAAAAGCAAGTGAATGTACGTCTCCACTGGGGAATATAGTCCCAAAAGAAGACCTGCATTTATCTAAACATTTTAAAGGACCGTGACTTCATAATTCTGTGTAACTATTAGCAGGAGAAACATGGATTTTTAAGGTGGGTGTATCACTTGAATATTTGATTTTGAAAGATGAAGAGATTTTGCAAAATATCAGGAAAGCTGAAATATGGTTTTATCCTTTGGGAAATGATTGTCAGTAATGTAACATGTATGAAAATTGAATATATTAGGCTCAAACATGCAAAACAGATAGTACGGTCCTTTAATGATAGATTAGAGCACTTCAATAAGGTTTGGCAACCATTCATAATAATAATAACAATAAACTTTATTTGTATAGCAGCTTTCATACACAACATGTAGCTCAAAGTGCTTTACATTTTAAAAAAAGAAATAACTCAAATGACTCAATTAACAAGTACAGACAAAAAATAATGCTTGAAGTTACAGAGAAAGCAAGCCATTTAAAAAAATATATATATATAAAATAAAAACCCTTTAAAAGCAAGGTATATTTGAAGCTGTGAAGATTTTGTGAGTATTTCTGCTGAGGTTCTTTTTGAACTCTGCTACAATTAAAGCTTTTATCTTATTTAACTTCTGCTTCAGCTGAGCCGCCCTCCTATTTTGACTTTTTTTTTTTCTCCACAAGGCGTTTAATGTCTGTGTATATCTGTTTTCTTTGGGGTTTTTTATGTCGCTGGATAATTACAGTTTTGGTTCGACAACAGGCAAAGATAATATAACAATACATATGTAAAATTATTTTTCCTGAACTAACAAAATAAATAAGAAAAAGCATTGAGAGAGAAAAAAAAAGAAACACTTAGCCTCCCTCCCTCGCTTTCTCTGTCCAGCTCTGTTCCTGCTCACTGCCCTGTTGACCTGAACTATATTTCATCGGTGCAGCGTGGCGTCGATGCTGAGGGAGCGACATGGCTGGAGCGTTTAGTGCACTGCTCACGTCCACAATAGAGAAAGGAGCCACTAGTGAAGGCTGCCACCCCCCCCGAGGGGCACTATGCACCTCCTAAGTGGATCACTGGGCATTGTCACAACGTTTCACANCCCCCCCCGAGGGGCACTATGCACCTCCTAAGTGGATCACTGGGCATTGTCACAACGTTTCACAGAGCTCAGTGGGACGGGCCGAGCGCTCCTTTCATCACCAGCAGACATAAATGAGCTTTGTCAGGCTCACTAATGCATGCTGGTGGCTTTGCAACTTTCGCTTTATGCATCTATGTGTATGTGTGTGTGCGCTCAGTGAAATCACGAGGCCTCACGTGAGAGGAAAAGTCATAGTATTCACCTTCATAAGCATGTAGTTACACATGATTTGGGGCCGTCGTTAGCGCCCCCTCTCCCCTGCTGTTTGTTTGTGCTGCGGTTCACAGGGCGCTCAGGGTTAGTCAAGGGCAGATCTGGAAGCTAGCTCAGCAGGTCAGTGGCTCTAATAGCTGCTGGTCATTGGTTAAATGCACCCACTGTTTCCCTCTCACACTGAGCGGCAACATTAAAATGATGAGGATGGAAGGAGAGGCGAGACGATGGAAACGCAGAGAAAGAAGTGACAGGGAAGGGACGATGATATAATCGTGAGAAGGATGACGATGCTTTTTTTTTTTTTTTNTTTTTTTTTTTTTTGCTGGCTAAAGAGAAAGTCTCATAACCAGAATAACCCCCAAACAGCCAACCGTCATGTAAAATCGTTGCTCGTCAAACAAAAAAGCTAAGGAAGCTAGCACCAATGAAGGCTCTATGACCGATATGACGCAATGAACGATATGATAGTTTGACAGAAAATACTTTAAGAGAGTAATTATCACTTTTACGCGCTCAGTGGTCGGCTCTCTGCACTTTGAGGTTTCCTGAGGTTAACACAGATCTCCATGATGGAGTGCATTACTCTCCAGCAGCCTCGCACTAAACCAACCTTTCTGTTGTAATTTCGAGCCTCATTACAATATGAATGCCTAAAATAAGCCTCTGTGAATCTTTGCTGTCGTGTCAGTTTCTTCAATAAAAGCATCAGAGGCTCAGGGAGAGAGGAAGAAAGGGAGCAGAGGAACGGAGAAGAATGATAATCCAGACACATTATTGCAGCTTTGATGTTGTGTATTTTTGCTCGATATATGCTTATAGAGTACACACTATACCTCTGCCATTACATGTAATTAAGTATTAAACTATGTAAAATACATCATGGACCATCATGCATCCTGTTTCACTCTCTACACACACACATCTCACACACCTCTCCTGTTTGTGTTCATCCAAATCCTCTCACTTCTACTGTTTCCCTTCCTTCTGTAGCCTGTCACGGTTTGTGTGTGTCTCAACGCCCTGATCTGACCTCAAAATTGGAGTTGGAATAACAATTTCAGACCTTAAATGTATTAAAATGCCTTGAATATTATTAGAAATCTAATTTTCTCCCAATCGGTGAGCGTGTTCTCTGTGCTGCGTGCTCACAGATGAATTCAGAACAGGGTTAGTACAACGTGCATTTTATGTCAGATGGATTTTGTCCTCAAAAATTCATTCTGTTATATTTTTTTCTGCTTATTTGAGAACTTAAATCAGCCTTATTTGCAATTTGAAACAGTGTGTGGCTAATACACCACCGTCTGTCTGTCTGGCTGTTAGTTAGCAGGATATCTTGAAAAGTTATGGACGAATTTGGATGAAATTTGGGGGACAGATAGACATCCAGGGTCCAGACATTTTTAGCCTATAAGATGGATGAAGGTGGAGCGCCTTCTCGTTTCTTCTAATTAAATCTAAATTTTGCAAATCTAAAGCTTGCCTCCTGTAGGCTCTATTTATTACGGCTATATTTAGTCAGATTTTAATGAAAATATAACTTTATAAAATATACTGTACATATGAATGGGGAGTGGAGAAATTATGCTGCAGGTGTTCTTTGTGTTGATATTACAATACTTTTTACATTTTAAACTACAGACAGCAATAGATTTTAAGTGGTGTATCACTTAAATTCACTTAAAGGACCATACCACCTATTTTGCACGTTTGAGCCTAATTTGTTCAGTTTTCATATATGTAAGGTTACTGACGATCGTTTCCCAAAGCATACTACTGGAAAGGTGAATTAAATTTTTTTTCCCAGACCTCACTGGTTTCAGTTCATTCTGCTATTAAAATCAACTTGATGATATCTGAAATGTTCTTGAGATAGGTAATCCATCATCGCCAACAACATGTGTATTCTGTTTTTTTTTTGTTTTTGTTTTTTTTTTTAGGAGTCTCGTAATTTTAGCATTTATGCACAATAAAAAGTGTGGAGTGAATGTATGCCTCCACCGGGGAATATAGTCCCAAAAGAAGACCTGTGTTTATGGAAAAATTTAAAGGACCGTGACTTCATAAGGCTGTGTAACTATTAGCAGGAGAAACATGGATTTTTAAGGTGGGTGTATCACTTGAATATTTGATTTTGAAAGATTAAGAGATTTTGCAAAATATCAGGAAAGCTGAAATACGGTTTTATCCTTTGGGAAATGATTGTCAGTAACGTAACATGTATGAAAACTGAACATACGAGGCTCAAACATGCAAAATGATGGTATGGTCCTTTAAAATAGCTGCCATAATTTACATGTTTGCCTCTCTGAAAACTACAAGTATCATGTTTTATGACATGATTTATGTCAGTGATATTCTGATATTTATGAAGTTCCAAAGCTACATTTAACTTTGTTCCTTTTTCTTTTTTTCTTTTTCCCCACTTTTTCCCTTTTTTTTTTTTTTTTTTTTTTGCTTTTTTCTTCTTACTTCTTTTTTCTTTTGTTTCCCTTTTTTCTCCTCCATTTAACATTAATCATCTTGATTATTCAGATTATGGTTTAGGAATGAGGAACGTTAGAGTTAAATGTGGGAATTGCAGGAAAATAGGCTTGTTGCTGAAACAGAATATTTGATATAAGGGTAAAAGCGTGAGTCTGCAGCATCCCTGACAGGCTTTGATAGCATCTCTTCTGTGCCTCTCTCAGGCCATCAGCAGACAGGATGCTCCTGGTAGATCACCCTCATCCTCCTCCTCCTCCTCCTCATCATCATCACAGTGTCCCTCATGCTCCAACCACATCTGCTACCCCACAGTCCACTCAGCAGCCCTCGGCTGATGGTCAACTTTGATGAGAGAAGCAACAGAAGGACGAGTACAGGAACAAAAAAAAAAAAAAAAGCCATTCATGTCTGGATGGGTACAGATCTAAATATAGAACAAACATGGCTGTCACTTCAACGCTTGTGTGTAGAAGTGTAGAAAACGAGAAGTCCAGCATTTCCTTACATATTTGTGTCTGTTGGTGTGTAAAATGTGCAGTTATTGTGTGAAATTGAGATAATACCATAAGTGTATGTACAGTATACATTCTTTGTGTATGTGTGTGTGTGTGTGCATACACAGACAGAATCATGTACAATGTGATTGCAATTTTCCGTGCAACATCATTCAAAATGAAACACACGACGCCACAGATGGTTTATGAACTCCATGTGTGTTGAAGGAGAAATCATGTGCATCTGCATTTGATTATTATATAAACTTTGTGTCTAACCGTGAATAAGAAGTCTTTTTTCACTATAGATGAAATCTTCACACTCCATCATCCACAGAGTTTTAGTCTATTTCAATCAAAGAAATGTTAATAAGTGTGTAATAAAATCGTAAAAGGCAGGTAGGAAGTCAGCTGGTACTGTCACACAGCTCACGTCAGTCTAACTAGGCCACGCTGAGCCCACCTTGCCTCTGACAACACACACACACACACACACACACACGCAAACAGCCGGTGGGTAATTTCAGCAGACAAAGGAAGCGTGCTCTGTGCTGACTACCATCTTAATGCACTATGACACAAACGAGCAGCTTTGACACAATACCTTTGACACAATACCTTTCCATCAAGTTGTGTTTGTGTTTGTGTTCGTTCTGCAGCTTCAATCAAACCCTCTTTGTCTGCATCTTGTTATTCTGTCAGTTCTCAGGGAGGCTTCGGCGGAGAACAATGTCGAGGACATTCAGTGGAACAGCTTCGGAGATGAGCTCCGTACCAAAGCACTGTGACTTTTCTGAGGAGTTAAACTCCTTAAACACGCCGCCATTGACCCTTCGCTAAATCCATCCAGCAACATCAACTGTCAAATTTAGAAATCACAACCAGGCAGAGCAGGTTTGTCAAGCTTTTCCAGCCTCCAAACAGTTTTCTTTGCTTTGCCTTTCCAAAGCTTCAAACTCAACAACTCAATTACAAACAATAGGTAAAACCCCATTGAATGACCCCAGTAACAAATAAACCCATCCAAATTCATGCAGAAAAATCCCCAGGTATAATAGTATGAGGAACATTTGAAAATACACAAAAACAGCACAACTAGCAACAATCCAACAATAAGAATACATACTGTATCTGTGGCAGCGAATGTGAGAAAAATTGGAGAATGAGCTCAGGCGTAGTAGTCATCAGCTAAATTAAGGCACTCCAGAGAGGATCAAATGAGGAAAAAATGGCGGCAGACATTTCCTGCTCTGGCAGGTTGGGAGCAGGTTCAGGGTGAGAATGCGCTCCGAATGCATCTATTTCTGCACCTTCTCTCATGCAAAGCTGTGTTTGTTTTGTTGTAATCAAAGCAGTACGATTGCGTGCGGTGATCGGCCAATCAGCGACATTTCCAGAATTACCAGTTACTAGATAAAATACTGGAGGTTGAGTTGTTGCACAAAGTGATATGTGTGTGTGTGACAATTAAAATCCTTTTTACTTTAAATCTTTTTAGAAATGGTATGAATAAATCTGTTTCACATCACAAATCTCTGACAGTGTGCCGTTAATATCGATAATACCATCCAGGTCTATGATACAGTAGATATATAAAAGAATTTTAAGAGTTAATCTCCCGCTGACATCACTGTTATTCTATATTTGGAGCACGAGCAGTAACGACTGGTAACAAAAGGTGTAACAGTGACTAAGTGTTGTGAGTCTTATGCTGCGTTCGACAGACCTTGGTACTCAGATTCTTCTGACTTCTTACTTGGAAAAATGAGTTGGAACAGCAGTTGAAGTCGGCTGGGAAACTCAGACAAAATGATCTACCCTGACTTACCTAGTATGACGTCACTCAACATGGCGGCGCCGTGGAAGTGAGCTTTATGAATGGAAATGATCAGCTAAAAGGCAAATAAAGTATTTTTTCTTGCGTGAAATTGAAAGAAAAAGGTCAGAATATATCGCCAAGTTAACTATCTATTTTGTATAATAACTGTTTGCCATTGATACATAAGTGTAAATAATTTCAGAATATTACTTCTCTGCACAAAGTTTAATACCCACTGTGATTAATATCAGTGTAAAACAACACAACCAGACAGTCCTGTAGTCTGACTTTAGTTTAGTTAGCATTTATTATGATATTTAATTAATTTTACAGTATTTATTGGTGTTCAGCTATGCTTTTTTGATTACATTTGGCTGCAACGGTTTGAGGTTGGAAGTTGGAACAAGAGTACTTTTAGAGTACTTACAGTACAGATCTTACTATGTCTTTTTTTTTTTTTTNTTTTTTTTTTTTTTTGCTATTTATTTTTCTTACAAATACTTACATAAAGGCTTGCATGGACTCGTTCTTGCACACGTCTCTGCGCCTTGAGTCGAATTATCCAACATTTCTCACACCGGCAGAACTCTGTTACACAACTCTGTTCCTGAAGGAGCTACACTGAAGGTGTCCTTTTGCTAACAGTACTGCCACAGACACACACATATTACTGAATGCACACACACACACTCACACTAGTGGAGTAATTACAGACATTTTAATCACTGAACTCTCCTCCTGTGGGGCCGAGTGGGGAGTGGGCAAGAGTGCAGGCCCTTGACTGATTTCAACCTTGGCTTAATGATCATTGTTTGAGGCTGACTGCTTTCCTGCGATGACCATGGCTGCCACGTTCTTTCAGAGAGACATGAAAGAATCAAGGATATTCCAGGATGTGATTTTTCATGCACTAAAACCTAGTGAAAGGACTGAATTAAATATGTTTTTAAGTGTAATTTCAGAGGATAAATTAAGATATTCAAGGGTAGAACATTCAAAGCACGGGAACCATTACTGATATTTGAGAAGCTTTTTGCACAAATCTGCAAGGATTGTTTTAAGCGTTGACACAACACTACAAGTTTGAATTAGGAGAAGTTAAGAGAATCAGTTAATTTGTCTAATCAGTCCTACATATTTATTTAAATTGGATCCCCATTAGTTGTCAGCAACAGCTATTCTTTCTTCCATTCAATCAAACACAAAATCACACATTTATGTTAAAAAAGAAAAATAAAATTAAGTGACAGAACTAATGATAAAACATCCAAACATATCACAGACATATCACAAACGATATAAACAATGCCAACAGCCACATTTGACCTCCGACCCCAGCGATCCACCTTCTGCCAACCAAGAATAGAAAACTAGGCCACAGCAAGTAGGAACACACACTGGACAGTGGAAAAGAAAACAATTTTACCCTAAATTAGCTTTAAATTGCCTTTGAAAAATGAATTTATTTTTAATGTGAGATGGTAAGCTAACATTTAAATAATCTTATATTTTCAATTTAAGATATGTGGGACAAAACAGCTTAATCGCTGACAAATTCATATTTAGGTAGGTAGGTACTATTTCAATGGTGATTTCTTTTGAATAATCATTTTTATTAGTTTTGCAGTATTTGGCCAGTCGTTTCAGTTAAAAATGTGAATTATATAGACGTTACGTTTCGTAGCTCCCTTATCTAAGGTGTCACATGGCACTACAAAAACAACAGGCCTTGGCTTCTGGGATCATATCACCTGTGTTTTTGTTCCACATTGCTTGAGGAAGAGGAGGAGGAGGAGGAGCGGAATGGAGTTCAGAAAGTAAGGCGGTGTGTTTTAGATTGCCAGGCTGAGCTCCCTGAGAGGACACGGCCTCTCCTTGACCCTCCCGAGCCTTTCAGTTCAGTAGATTAGCTCAAGCACAACGGAGGCCAGTGCTATCATCGGCTTGCAGCCTCCTCAGCCCCNACACACACACACACACACATCTTTGGCTGTCATTCCTGTCGTATGCCTGAAGGTTCATTAGTGACATTGAGGCCACTTCAATAGGAGCAGCACTCAAAGTACACACACACACACACACACTGGTGATACTATATATAAGCATCTTCATGTGAATTTGCCTTTGAGTTAACAAGAATAAAAGCATATTTGTCTCTGTGAGCCTTCGCTGTAAAGCCCATGTGACACCAGCTACTCTGAATTAGCATGAAGTTCGTATCGTAAAGCTGATGTCTGGATCAACAATTCGCCAACTAATTACTTCAAGGTCATTTCCAGCCGCGCTCCGCTTTGAAGTTTCGCAATGAAACATCAAAGGTGTGTTTTTCACCTCAGGATTTCAAAGTGGCGAGAGGCGGCGGCGTAACGTGACAAAAGGGAAGGATGTGAAAATGAGGGGAGACGTTCGGTTACACGATGTCAGTACAAAGATACCGACGGAGAAAATACGGAAAAATTGTGAACATGTCATAATGTTTTTTATGAGATTGTCACGTTAGGTATATGTCATACATATAGATCTCTCATGTCATACCTCAAAACAGGATATGAAGCAAATGTTATAACTACAGTTAAACACACAACACAGACATAAAGCTGCAGCTAAAAGGATCAAAAAGTAAAACCTGCTGTGATTAAACATGCATAATACATATTCTCTGATACATGTTCGTAACACATGTTCTTTTTTTTGAAATTTTGAATACAACTTAATTACCGAAACATTCAATTTCTGTCATTTGGAACTTATTTAACTTACATATTGGACTTTTTTTCCCCCTCTCACTATGATTGAAGTTTTGAATGTAATAATAATAATAATAACATAAAAATAATACAAAATAAAAAAATAATAATATAAAATTTAAAAAAAATAATAATAATATAAAAAACATTATGCCAATCTTGGCATATACCACACCTATATATGCAGACAGAAAAAAAAGAAAAAGAAGTTTTGAACATAATTTTATTTTTTATTTTTATTTTATTTTATGAGACATCAGACAGTTACATGAACAGAATTCATCGTGGCTATTCTCTGAAAAAGCAATAATCATTTTGGCTAAATGTCTTTCAAAGTAGCGTTTTTGAAGAAAAGATCACAGTTAATTTAAGTTAATTTTCTGAAGAAAGAAAGAAAGAAAGAAAGAAAGAAAAGTTAATTTTCTGAAGCCTTCCGTATTTGTCCATATTTTTAAGTTATTTATAAAAGTGGCTGTGCTGAGACCGCTCTTTAATTTAACTTGGTGCAAATGGAGATTCTGGCTCGACGTTGGCTGGGCGTAGTGAAAACATCGTGCACGGCGTAGTGAAAACCTGAGAAATCAGAAAAGACTTTGCGAGCTGAATTTAAATGAGCAATATTCAATCCTCCCGTATGCAGAGGGCTTTAAAGTAATCGCACATCCCTGACATCTGTGCTTTCGTGACATTTCACATCTTGTTTGCAATCGGCTTATCTGCCACAGTTCATGAAAATTCTCACTTAATGGGAGCAAAATTAATAACAGTGACGTCAAGTGTAACATATAAAAAATTAAGAAAAGAGCGATTAAACTTTACCTGACGGGAATGTAATGTTCTGAGCAAGCCATGCCACCCATCACACCCATCGCTGGGTACACAGAGCAGTAATTATGAGGAGGGAAATGATTGAAATCGTGGTGTAGCAAACATTTAGTCATGTGAAAACACTTGAGTAAAGACTTATAGGCAGGAAAGATAAATCACTAAATTCTGTAGCATCCACCTCCGTCATTTATAGCTCATTTCAGTAACAAGGACTCACACATAATTAACCCTGCCCGCCTTCCACATCTAGCCTCAGAGCATCAAGAATTCACTAATCATGTCTCCGTTTACCCCCTCGTTGGGCTGATGACAGTCAATGTCACTTCTTGGGAATGCTCCATCAGTGTGTGTGTGCGTACAGGGAGTGTGTATGAGGAATCCATCTCCCCGCACCTCCCTGCATTAGCATTGCTAATGTGAGTAAGTGGTTTAGGAGTGGTGCCACAAGGAATACCAAGTCAATCTGGCCACCGTGAATGTGTAGGGGTTGTCTGTAGTTAGATGACTTTACGTTCACACACACACACACACACACNCACACACACACACACAATACCCTGAATGTCAATGAGGCTGCCTTACCCCTTCATCAGGGGTCACACAGAGAGGCGGAGGAAGCTAGCTGCAGGCTATGTGTGTTCATGTGTGAGTCTGTGTTTCTGTGTTCATGTCTTGAGTATGTTGTGAATATGAGGCTGGTGCTTATTTGTGCAGGTTGATGTCTGTGTGTGTTTGTGTTTGTGTGTGTGTGTGTTCCAGAACTGTTTTTGGAATTCAGCAGCTAAATAGATTTAGACTGTTTTCAGAGCTCAAGTCAGTTTTCTCTGGTAAGAATCAGGAACTAAACTGTTGCTATGTTGCATTTACCGCTTGATTTGGTTCAGTTTCACACAGGAAAACGTCTAAAATCTAGCAGCAAACGTCAGAACGCTCAATTTGCTCATTGGTTAGAAATATGTGGGTGCTGGAAAAAGAAAATCAAAACAGGAAAAAGTTTACCATGCTGGGATAACTAAAGAATGTGGGATAGTTTCCTGGTCATGATCATCGTTTGGGCAATATGCTCAGAAAACTATGGCAGCAGAAGGAAAATCTGACTTCAAGACAATGTCTGGAAAACCATTTGTTGCTGAAAATTGCTTTGGATTATTCAAAGAAGACAGGTTCCCTTCAGACGGCTGCAAAGGAGATGGGGAGCATATTGAGAAGATGCAATCACACGCTAACATTCAACATGTTCATCTAGAGACATGTTAGCTAAGATTGATATGTTAATACCTTTTCGAAGCATCCGTTGGATTTGCTAATCAAAGGTGTAGGCTTAGCATTAACCATGCGCACCTAGTCATCTCTAGTTCTTGATGAATCAACAGATTGGTTTGGAAGTCGTGCGGATCACGTTCAGACAATCACTCCAGAGTTCGGTGGGAACTGGACAGAGACCATCTCCTCCAAATGGTCTTGCCATGGTTGTTTTTGTCTGCAACCGGCTGCAATTGCTGTGTTCCGACCCGTCCAAATGAACCGTACCGAGGAGGGAAAGAAAGCTAGTCTGATTGAACTGAACCAAACCACACAGACAAGAAAACGCCCTGATTAGGATGTAGCATCCTTCATAGGGAAGGATACAAAGGAGTTTGCTGGAGATTTATTGCATCACAAGAGCATGCACGAACGGAGTCATCTCGAGAACAACTAAAACCTTATTAGCTCAGACCCACATTTATACACAGATCATCACCATCACCTTGTGCATCAATCTGAAATCTTTCCAACTTTTTCTCCTGAGCTGAACAGTGCTTTTGTGATACAGTCAAGGTTATTTGCCCTTACATAACCCCTTAATTACTTTTTTTTCTGTGCTGTTTTGGTGGCTTGGCACGTCTCAATGCAATATAAATAATAAGCTGGAACTCAGGCTTGCTGTTCTTCAGTTCGCTAACCTCCACACACGGTGCACATTTCCTGCTTCTCACAGTAGTGTTTTCGCTCTCGTGACCTCTTAACTTCAGCACTCTGTATTTGCACACACAAACTTCTCATTTAGTGAACATTTTGTAAACTTATTCCATATGATTTACGCATTTATAACTATATCTACCTCTTTCATTATTACTAAATTTAACATGGGAACTTTAAAAAACTCCCACAGTTGACGTCCCCTTTCGCCCTTGAGTGGCGACCCAGGATTTCTCTCCGTGTGACCTCACAAAGCATTTCTCAGACACTTGCCATCACCTGCATCTTCACTGTGTCACGGTTCCAGAAAACCCAGATTGTCACCACTTTTTTCTCTGACAGCCTTTGACTTTTTCAGCATCTATCACCCCTGACCCCCCACCAGCGCTGCAGAGCATCTTCCTACACTGCTGCAGGGCAAGATGAATGAGCCTGTGTCGTGTGTGTGCTGCAGGAAAGCTGACAATCCCATGAGCCACCACACTTACGCTGAGCATCTTCTGGATTGCTATGGCCTGAAATTTCCAAAGTGATATATGGGAACTAAAGTTTGTGTTCTGCATATTGTCATGCAAGTTGCACAGTTTTGTATGCTTTTGCAGCCCTCAAAATATATACATGTATGGAGATTATGTTTCTGGTATAATTTTGCATGAAACAAACACACTTTGATAGGTGTGATCTGCCTTAGAAATGAAGGAGTCCCTTAGGGGATGAAGAACCATTCTCTTCAGCCAGTGTTTAACATACACATACTCTTTCTAAATTGCAGAGCAAGCATAATTTTACACCCATTCAAAATGAAATGGAAATATGGGCCATGTTCAACTATATGATTATGGTAATCTTGCAGATAAAACAGGTAAAAGCGGTCAGGCTTTGTTCAGGTCTAACAGCTTCTTTTAGCTGAGAGCTGTCCATGTTGTAATCACCTCAACTCACTCCATTTCCCCAAGGAACCAGAGATATAGAGAGGCTGAAGTACATCCAGAGAGTGTGTGAGAGAGAGAAAAAAGGTGGAAAGAAGCTCATCTCCACCTTCATGTCTCTTGTTAGGTGACAGGTAATGTTTGAAATGGTGCTCTGTCTGTCTCTGTAACAAGGTTAACTGCTGTTTTTCACAGGTGAGAGAGGCTTTTATGCTGTGTTCTCTTTGTCTGAACACAGCACCCGTATCTCTTATAGAACATATACTCTCAGCCACGTTGCATATCCACACATCTGCATGTGCAGTATATGCTGACCTTCCCTCACTATGGAGGCTGTAAGAACAAGTGATGGCAGATACAGCAGCACAGCTGTCAGAAAGGCTGGGAGGTCACCAGTCTGCATGCATGATTAACAGAGACGGGCTGAGAGGTGGACAGCAGGTCAGGATCTGTTACGCACTGCAAGGTTCAGCTCTGTGCCTGCAGTCGCCCTCCTCTGGACAAAATCAGAAATGAGGGATTTTATCTAAGAACGCGAGCTTTTCAAAAAGCTGAAGTGAAATTCTTGATTTATAGGAAATGTTGCAACACTGCACGGTTTCTTTCAGCAACTAAAAGTGAAGTTAATATTAAAGCAGAGTCAGTATAGAAACACAAAAACAGTTTTCACGGTTCATCTTAAATTTTAATCATCATCACACATAAATTACTTATATGAGTATATGTATATATGCATACGTGTATATGGATTACAGATATATGGATAACAAGCTTGGGCTTTTAGGAGCTTGGGCTCCTATATTAGGAGTCCGCAAATAGTGGCCTGAGGGCCAAATCTGGATTGTGAACAAAATTATTTGGCCCCTGATAAATACCCAAATATATTTCTTACAAAAAAAAAACAAAAAAAAAAAANAAAAAAAAAAAAAACAAACAAACAGTGTGCTGCTCACTAACGTGTACACTGCTGCCCTCTACTTGCAACTTTATTTTAATTTAAGTGCACTTGTAACACCTACTGGTGAAAATAATTAGAACAACCAAATGCCTAGTGCGAACTTGACTCGATTGGATGGATGGATGGAGGGAGGGACGGACAGACAGACAGACAGACAACTGAAGGTGCTTTAAATGGAACAGATAAAGTCTGGATTTTATCTCCACATGCAGAGGACCATGATGAAGTGAGGAAATGAAAACTATGGTGAAAGTGGAGTTGTGAGTTTTCCAGTGTGAATATTATCTAAATAGAAGGAAAAAAAAGTGAAAAGAGAAGGAAGATGAGACTGCAAAATGGGACAAAAGGAGGGCAGAAGATGTATGGATCACAAACGAAGGAAACAGAGAAAGTAAGAAATTAGAGAGGAAAAGGAATGGATGAGACAAAAAGAGCTGGAGGAGGGAAAGGATGGGATGGAGGGAGGGCTGGAAGGCACGGAGGGTTGTTAGTTTTAATTGGGCCTCCGGCTCCGGGACGCGCAGCGACAACATCAAAGGTCAGATATACATCAAGCACTGCTGGGAAATGTCGACCCACGTGGGGAAGGAAGGACTGCAGGGCAGAGACAGGAAGAGGGGGGGGCACCAAAAACATTTTAGAAGAAAAAGACGGAACTATTTCAGGCTTTGAAGGAGACAGAAATGTATTATGATTCAATTTAAAACATTAAGGACATTTGTAGGACGCTGACCTAAACTTTGATAATGCGATCACATATTACATGCCACAAAATACCAACCTAACAAACAATTTTATCAGCTTTTTCTCAGCGAAATGGAATAGCTGATGATTCTCCATGTATCCTGACATGGGAAGCGTGTTCAGTCTAAGACCATCACAGTTTAACTATCACAAACAAGCACTTGAAGACCTTTAGCGACTCATTTCCTACGAGAGCAAAATAAACTCAGCGTGGCCCTGGAATTATAAATGATCTCTGTTCTCTTCCTCTCTGGGAGATAAAAGGAAATAAGTGTTAATTGAAAATGGCCTCCTCAATTACTCTCATGTCAAATTTATGAGCTGTGAGGGTGTGTGGGATAGGTGTGTGTGTGTGTGTGTGTGTGTGTGTGTGTGTTGCATGGNTGAGGGTGTGTGGGATAGGTGTGTGTGTGTGTGTGTGTGTGTGTGTGTGTGTTGCATGGCGTATACAGATAGGATTACATCAGGATTAACCCAAACTGAGACCTTCTGATAGACTTCATGCCAGTCTCATCCTCTGCTTCACTTCTCCCACCGACAAAGAAACAAACACACAACTGCACACACATGCATGCACATGCAGCTTCGTAGGATTGCCAGCGTGAACACAGCAGGAAGAGGTGAATAGGTTGCAACAAAGCAGAGAAACAAGGCTAATTCTGCACGTGATCTATGGTTTACGATTAGTGGAGGTTTTGGATTATGAACTAAGAAGAAAGTACACATACATCACAATTCCTTAGTGTATTTGTCACAATGACATCCATGGTGTAGCATGATTTTATTACGCTGATGATTGTAAAAAACATTACGTGGAGCCAGGGGAGCATGAGCTCTCCTTAAACTGTTTTGGAAATTTTAGGGGATCTGAAAAATTGCTGGAATAAACCAAAAATCTTTTTGTTGTGAGATATATATATATATACACACACACACGACCCGGACCCGGTTAAGTGGAGGATAATGAATGGATGGATGGATATATAGATATAGATATAGATATAGATATATAGATAAAGATATATCTATAGATATATATCCATCCATTCATTATCCTCCACTTATCCGGGTCGCGGTGGCAGCAGACTAAGCAGACCGGCTTCCCTGTCCCCGGCCAGGCCCTCTAACTCCTTCTGGGGGACTCCGAGGCGTTCCCAGGCCAGCCAGGAGATATAATCCCTCCAGCGTATCCTGGGTCTTCCCTGGGGTCTCTTCCTAGTTGGACGTGCCTAGAAAACCTCCCTAGGGAGGAGAAAGGGAGCATCCTTATTAGGTGCCCGAACCACCTCAACTGACTCCTTTCGATGCAGAGGAGCAGCAGCTCTACTCCGAGTCCCTCCCNGCCCGAACCACCTCAACTGACTCCTTTCGATGCAGAGGAGCAGCAGCTCTACTCCGAGTCCCTCCCAGATGTCCGAGCTTCCCACCCTGAGAGTGAGCCCAGACCAGCCTGTATATATATATACATATATATATACACACACATATATATATATATTCACATATATACACACATATATACATATACATATATATACGTATATACATATATATATATATATATATATACACGTATATATATATATACATATATATATACACATATATATATATACATATATATATACATATATATATATACATATATATATACATATATATATATATGTGTATATATATATATATATGTATATATGTATATGTATATATGTATATATGTATATGTATATATGTATATATATATATATACAGGCTGATCCTTTGTACCTCAGAAATGTCTGAGTAGATTTCCCTGAGTTCTGATCTAAATGCCTTCCAGTGCTTCTGGATGCAAGTTCATATATGTGCACAGCAAGTTTGTGAACATTCCAAACATCTACAGAGGATCTACATTAATTATTTATTTGATCAGTGAAGAGAAACAACGTATAAGGTAGGTCAGCTGATAAAAAATAACGTTTAACAGTTGTGCAAAATGTCAAAAACTACAAATAAACCTTGAAAAGTAAAACATGATGCAAAGGGAAATCTGTTATCTGTTCACCATGGAGCCGTACTGTTGTGACATCTGGTCTGTTAATGTCAGATAAGTCAGGCAAGGCGGATCTTGTTCCCGAGTGGGAATTCTGAGCTGAATGACTGCTCCGTTCCGTGTTGACATGTCAGGAAGGGTTTTTCCAAGTTCTGAGTACAATGGTTGCAGCATTACAAAACTCAACTCGAGCAGCACAAACTGTATGGTTTTAACAGTAATTTTAACAAAGGCAAAAAAAAGTGATCTCTGGAAAAAGCACAAAACAAAACAGCACAAAAATGACTGAGCGCCAAAGTCATTTTCGTGACTTTGGCGCTCAGTCAAAGAGAATCTTGTGTAACATGAATGTGAAATTTTCCAATTATGGAGGGAAAAAAAAGTGTCTCAGCCCCATTTGAGTGCATAAGTGTCTTATTTTCCTCTGCACAATGAAAGAATCTAAATGAAGGAAAAATGTGCTGGATTTGATTTTTATTCACTGAAAATGTGATAGGACAACAAGACAGAGCGGAACAAAATGAAATCATAGAATTCAGATGACATATCTGTAATTAGCACTTAGCTTAATGACTCATGATCGCTGCAGGCTGATTATGCTGGTAACTGCAAGATAATCATATCACAAGGTGAGAACAAAAAAAGAGCAAAACAACGGCAGGAAAGGAAGTGTGTGTGTGCGAGTGTGTGTGTGAGTTAAGAGAATAACTGGCAACTTTTCAACAGCCATCACTCCTACGCTGTATGCTCCTGTGTCTCCGAGAGAAAACAGAAACTTTTACTCGGAGTTTGAGAGGAAAATGAGGAGAAAGAAGAAAAAAGTTCTAGATAATTAAAAAGTTGATTCTGATGTTGGTGATGCACTTTACAGCGAGAGTCACAGTGGCACTGCAGGGTCACAACTCCTGATATTACAAAACTTGAGACCTTTGGTAATATGACATGAGTATTTTCTATGCAGTACCAGCTGCAGAAGAATAAACTTCTTATTTTTTTTCAGTAAAGTGCTCATATTTGGAGTTGCAAGTCAGCCAGTATCTTCACATACACTCTGATTTTATTTTGTCTGCATTGTGATTAAGACAAAAATGAGAATAAGTCATATATATGGATGAACTTAATAGGATTCCACAGTTTTGTCATTAACATTTTTGTCAGTGCAGCATTTTAGGTATTAAATAAAAGCTAAACTCAGTGAAAAGTAAAACTGCAAAGAAGCTGATGATAAAACTTCCTAAAAAACTGCTGCATCATTCTGTTACGTGCGTTCTGATCAAGACAGAAGAATCTGCAGACAATACTAACATATGCCCAAGACCAGTGGCGGGCCGTGTATTTTACACCTAGGCCTTCAATGCGATCCTCCCACAATTAACCCACCTTCTAATAATCTCAGCATGACAGTAGGGCTATATGCTGCTGTTATTCAACGTAACCAGCCCATATTCACAGTGACAGTAACCTTTATCAAGTGGAATAAAGTGATTTAACACGAGGATCAACACCTATGATGGTTACAACACACTAACTGCAGAGACATGTAGCATTATTACGCATTATGACAGGATGCTGCATCACATATAAACATGGCATAGCCTAAATCAGTGTCATTACCAAAGAAACAAGAACAAACTCACAACAACCATCACATTTACTCATACGACCAGCAAGTAAGCAAAAATGCTGTAAAACACAAATAACACAATCAGATTCAACAGGCTTCTCCACAGATTCCATAAAAATCCATCAAACTTACCAAAGCTGCTCATCATCTGAAGACAAAGTCCATCCTCTGTTTTGTCTTTATAAAGAGTTTAACGACACGGCTGGACATTATCAGTGCATTTCAGTTCCAAAATGTGAAAAAAGCATTGCCAGTTAATCCATTTCTTCTCCTCCTTCAGCCGTTGTGTGTTAAAAAACAACAGGACTAAGTAAAAATCTAAACAAAAAATCTAAGGCACTACATCTAAAAATCTAAACGTCAAGACAGAATGTTTAAATAAACATTAATGCTCTGTTACGTGCTAGCTAGGTTTACTTGAGTTAGCTAAGCTAACCGGCTCTCTTCTTCTTCTGATGAATTTCTGGCAGGCTGTAGCTGTGTAGCATAATGCTGTACTCCAATGACGTAGGACAAGGCCAGCTAGAAGGCCCTGACCTGTAAAAGAATACACCCAACATGGCAAACTCGAAATCTGATTGGTTAAAACATATGACAATCAACAACATCGTCCCATTTGCTTGAATAGCAGAGGGGATTCACTGAGATTCTGAAGGCCTCAGGCTAGATTTTTTTTACCTGGAGACAGCACAGGTGGAAAATCTGATTGGATAAAAGCTCTAATTTATATGAGCTGCACTGGTAGCAGTAACTGAGACAGAGAGTACCGTAGCGATGAAATGACGTTAATAACAAAACTGATGGGAATGAACTTTGTAAAATACATATAGCATTATTTAAAATATTAAATTATAAAAACATAATTTGATGATTCTGACAATCTCTAGGCCAGCAGAGAAGGCTCTGCTGGTCCTGACCACACACCACTGCCCAAGACAATGACACACACAGCTGCAAACCCATCTGCCTACAAACAGCACGTTTACACACATCCTGGGCTAGGCTGGCTGTTAGGAGGCCTGTACTTCAGGGATGGCGTGTTAGCATGTAAAATAAGGTTGGAGACAGTCGTAGCTCAAACACAGCCACTCTTCTACCTCTTCCTCTCAGTTGCTTTTAAGGTGGGGTTTAGGAAGGATTTAGGAAGATTGCAGAGCCGGCACGGAGAGATCTGACTGTCCTCAGGGTTCGTTTGAATGATGTTCTCTTTCGGTGACTGGCGCTGGTTTGTTGTGTTCACATCCCCCTCCTTTCTTTCTCTTCTTTCTGCTTTCAACTCATTTACTCTCCTGTCATCTTTTCAATTCCACGATTCCTCCTCTGTTCCCCTTCCTTCAGGACATCACCCCACTTTCCTCTTTATTCCCCATTATTTTTTGCACAGTTGAGCGGCACTGATCCTTTTCCCGATTCCGTCCATCACTCTTCATTGCTCATGTGTCTGTGAAAGGTCAATTGATCTGGTTTGGGTCTGTGGGAAATGTTTCAACTGATTGTTCATGACACACACACCACACACACACACACAAACACTCCCTCACTTTATCAGGGTGGAAGATAACCAGCTCTGGATGGGGCGACAGACAAGGTGGGATGTTAAATGCGCTGCTCTAAATATCTTCACACATCACTTGTTAACTGATGCTGAATAAGGGCATCTGTCCTTCTCAGGAAAATCTGGGACGTGTAAAACCAAAGCGCCGTGTCAGTGCACGTATGACCTTTGAGGACTTGCTGTGTTTGCAGTCCTCTTCCTTATTATGCAACACAATTGATCAAATAATCAAGAGGTCAATTATGCTATTTATGACAGTAATAGAGCATGTTTGATCTGATTTAGAAGATGCAAACTCCTCTGCAGGGAAGCCAAACAAAAACTAAACGCAGCAACTGTTCAACCTTCTCACTTTGTAATCTGCAGTTGATAATTTATCATCTTTCGTTTGCTTAACTGATAAAATACCAAAAGTACTGACATTAAAATTATGTTAGTAGCAGCAATAAAAGTATATCAGCACAAACACCAGCACAAAGGTCCTTTTCCTCATAACATTTTGAATTAATGGTGGGAAAAATACTTAAAGCCGTTAGTAAAAGCAATAGCGAGACCACAACGGAGAAATATTCTGTTACAAGTAAAGGTCATGTCTTCAGATTTTTACTTTGAGAAAGTAAAGATAAACGTTTTAGCAGGAAAATGTACTCAGGGACCAAAAGTAAAAAGTACTCGTGAAGAATGGCTCTTTTTTAAGTGCTGTAGGAAATGTTGGGCACAGAAACAAGGAAAGAAAATGGAAAAGAAAGAATGAAACAATGAACATAGGAAGAGAATACGGAAATAAACAAAGGAAGAAAAGGGAAGGGTTGAAAAAAGAAACAAATAAGGGCACCTGGTGAAGAGATGAAACAATGAAGGAAAGAGGAGAGTAGGAAGTGAATAAAGAAATAAAGAAGAGAAAAGAAAGGTTGAAAGAAAGAAGTAATAAAGGACACAGGTTCCAGGGATAGAAGGAAGAGGAGGAGGAGAGAGAGGTGAAAATGGCAAAAAGTGAGACAGAGGTCAAAGACAGGAAGAGAGATGTGAAGATAGAGAGAGAGAGAGAGAGAGAGAGAGAGAGAGAGAGAGAGNTGTGTGTGTGTGTGTGTGTGTGTGTGTGTGTGTGTGTGTGTGTGTGTGTGTGTGGGAGAGAGAGAGAGAGAGAGAGAGAGAATGATACTGATGGATGGTTTCACGGCCTTTGCTACACACTTCGCCTGCAGTCGTGGCCAAGTCATTTCCTGTCGCTACAGAAAGATGAGAGGAAGGACACGAATGCTGCTTCAGGGGATTTAGATGACCAGTATACATATAATATGTACATTAAATATAATAAGCTACAAGTTATAATGGCTAATAAAACACTTTAGATTAAGAATAGGTTAATAGAATTATGTAGTGGCTGTATGTATAATTTATTAGCAGAATAATAAATAAAGAATTCTACAGAGATTTGGTGTCAGGCTGAGACGTGAGGCTCAGAGGAACCATCAAAACTTGATGCTGATCCAGATGCAAAATTCTGGATTTTTTTTAAATGTGTTTTTCAATATTTTGGTCAAAAATAATTCCATCGCAATGAAAATAATCAGGCATATTTATCCTATGACATATGATGGATCTGGTGAACTAAAACATGGCTTGGGAGAGAGGATTGATTTAATTAAGTTTTCTCATTTAAAAAAAAAAAAATTTTGCTTTAATTAGTTTATTTGGTTGTGTTATTTTTTTATTGCAGTTTTGTTTTAGGGGTCTTTTGTTTCAGGTGTTCATGTTTTATTTGTGTGAACCCATTGACCTTTTTCGACCTTGTTTGACCTTTTGACCTTTCATCACCCTTTCTTTTGTTGTGATACCTTGATTTCATTGTATCATACCACATTTGTCATGACACCATTCATTTCGTGTGTGTGTGACCTACTTATCTCGGTGAGATTCGATCCAACCCTGTTTGGTCCAAAGGCGAGTCCTCTGTCTTCAGCGCTGATGAACACAGACGGCCAAAGAGAGAAAGACGAGAACCTGAGGGAGGAAAAACAAAACATAACACCAATTCTGTTACAACAACGTGCTATTAGTCCACCAAAATAAATTCGTGACATTCTATGCAATAATTCAGGGATATAAATGTATATTTGGTTTCCTCCCTTTTCTTAAAGGACCATACCATTCATTTTGCATGTTTGAGCCTAATATATTCAATTTTCATACATGTTACGTTACTGACAATCATTTCCCAAAGGATGATACCGTATTTCAGCTTTCCTGATATTTTGCAAAATCTCTTAATCTTTCAAAATCAAATATTCAAATGACACCCACACAACACCCACCTTAAAAATCAATGTTTCGCCTGCTAATAGTTATGCAGCCTTATGAAGTCACGGCGTTTAAATTTTTCCATAAACGCAGTTCTTCTTTTGGGACTATATTCCCCAGTGGAGGCATACATTCACTTCACGCTTTTTATTGAGCTTAAATGCTAAAATTATGAAACTTAAAAAAAAACCTGAATACACGTCTTGTTGGTGATGATGGATTACCTATCCCAAGAACGTTTCAAGTATCAACAAGTTGATTTTAATAGCAGAATGAACTGAAACCAATGGAGGTCTGGAAGGTAGGAAAAACATTTTTAATTCACCGTTCCAGTAGTATGCTTTGGGAAATGATTGTCAGTAACATTACATGTATGAAAATTGAATATATGAGGCTCAAACATGCAAAATGGGTGGTATGATCCTTTAACCAAATCAATTTGTGCTGCAGCTTCAATCTGTAAAGAGAACACAGACACACACACACACACCTGCTTAACTCAGTTGATTAGAAACAACTAACAACTTCAAAACCCACGAAGGTTTGTTTTTTAATACAAACATATTTCAAGTCCTTAAAATGAATTCCCTGATTGCAGCAAACCTTGTTGCATTGAAATAAACAGAATTATTCTCTTCTTTGTTTTTTAGCACAATCCCATTAAATCATTGATTTTTAATGATTCTTTTTAAAAGCAAATTATTCACTGACAAAATAATATGTGTAACACAAAGATTATGAGTTCAAATCCCACATAAACTTCTTTCTGATTATCAAAGTAAAATAAGACATATTTTGCCATTTAAAGTCCAGTCAAGAAACTGGAATTTGAATACTTCCACATTTAGCACATTTACTTTATTTTGGCGTATACATTCTGCAACTTGAAAAAAAACAGAGTTCTGCATTGCTTAAAAGTTGCAGAGTTAAAGTATTCTCATGAGGGCTGACGTTTCTTACATTCTGTATTTTTGTCCTCTCTTGCTTTATCCTTCTGTCTTCTCGTATCACTCCTTCACTCCCTCAAATCCAACAATGGATGTTCAAAGCCTCGTCACGCAAGTTTCCCCTCCTGTCAACCCTTCCATCCCTCACAAAGATCCAGAGATTCAGTCATCTCACAATTCATATTCTCTTCTGTGTCTCTTCTCTTTCTACCTTCACATTTCCAGTCCTTCATCATCATCATCATCATCATCATCATACAAACACCTTCATTTGTAAAACCCAATGAATGAATGAATGCCTTAAAAGGGATGAAAGGACCTGAAGAAACCAAAATGGAAGGAAAAAAATAATGTTGATCCCTCCTCGTTCTCCTTCCTCTCCATCTGATATCAGTGTTTTGCATCATGCATTATTCAAGCAACTCCAAAAAAACTTCCTCTGAAGGCCCAGGGAGAGGAAGAGCGGAACAGGAGATGAAGATTCAGGATTCAGTTTATAGACTTGATTTCAGAGATTCAGAAACACGCTGAAGTGGAGGTAGGCAGAATCTTTTGGAATCTTGATTGATGACAAAAAGGGTTTGTGGTGGGTCCTGCTATGAAGATGTATAAGGACAAGACATAAAGGAGCATACTGGTGACTTTGCATTTTTGAGCACAGTGTTTACAACTCGCATCCACATTACACCAACCAACCATTTTTCAAAATGTACTACTGACGCGGTATATTATATTAGAAATGTTCTTCCTACCTTTCAGACTTCTATTGGTTCAGTTCATTCCAGTATCATTAAAATCAACTTGAACATTGAAATGGGCTCCTGATAAATCCATCACTGCAAACACGATTATTAAATTTTTTTTCGAAGTTACTTTATTTAATTGATCCAACATGGCGCTACATGGAAGAAAATGTATGTTTCCACCAGGAAGTACAGGCAGTCCCCGGGTTACGAACGAGTTCTGTTCTTACAGCTGTTCATAAGTCGGAAAAGTTACATAAGATGCATATCTAGCGTATATATTTTACTTAGGTGCGTATCTAGCATTAATATTTTACCTTTCTATGCATAAGAAACATTAAAGAAACACTTCCAGATATCCTAAAACATTGTAAACAGAGAGAGAGAGAGAGAATGTGTGTGTGGGTGTATAAAAAAAACATGTAGGTTAACACTTACTCTCGCTCCTATTGATGTCTTGCGTTGGAACAGGCATTCTTCTGTTGTTTTGACATGCACTGTAAAGTAGTGTGCCGTTCATTATTATGAATCATTGTTTGTAAGTCAAATTTTTAATTTAATAGGCTTTATGGTGGTCCGTTCCTAAGTACGAGTCGTCCGTAAGTCGGACGTTCGTAACCTGGGGACTGCCTGTATAATCAAATTTTTAATTTAATAGGCTTTATGGCTGTTGGTTCGTAAGTACGGGTTGTTCATAAATCGGACGTTTGTAAGTTGGGGAATGCCTGTAGTCCCAGAAGAAAAATACTTTTAATGGTTGTCAGTCAAAAAAAAAAAAAAAAAAAAAAGCAGATGCAAGTTGTATATATTGAGCTCAAACATGCAAAATTACCAATATGGTCCTTTAAACACTGGGGAATGAGTGTATTCAGCTGTGTGATGGGCATGTTGTAACTATCCATCAGCTTAAGGTTTACAGAGTTTATTCTCCTGCATCAGCAGCCTCAGCCTGCCACAGCCGAGCAACACGCTTAAATGTATGAAAAGCTGCTCACATCAAGCATACAGATCAGCAGGTCTGGCAGCAACGCTACAACCACGCAGAGATGCACATTCCCCTGAAACACGCTCCAGCATTACAGCCCATGCACACACACACACTCAAAGTCACATTGCGGTGACTTGTAAGGCCTTTTATGCAGATTGAGTGGAAGCCCTCAGCTGATCAGGATCTAGCCTTGAATTGGATATGAGACTAGAAGGAGGAATGTCATTCCAGCTGGGCAGAAGCGCCTGTCAGCCCACACAGCTGCCACTTCAGCCAAAGATACGCAAACCAACTGATTTTAATTCCTCTCTGAGTGGTACGAACTCCGCATGGACCTTCCAGTCGTGTATGTGTGTGTAAGTGTGTGTCCCTATATTTCTATACCTGTGCTTATAGTGAGTATATGTCCTCCGAAGGACAGAAAGTTGAAGAAAATCTTCCAAAGTCACATAATTTTTCCAGTTCTGTGGGTTGTTTTTGATTTAAGGCTCCTGCATACTGTGTGGTTTTGGGCTGTCCCAGATGAAAGATAAAGATTGTGAGAAAAACATGAAGAAAACCTTGGTTGTGTCGGAAATTTAGGACCAAAATCTCAAAGTGTGACTGCTGCTGGGAGCCATAAAAATGAACCAACCTATAGGAAAATGGCATGAAATGTCAAGAGGACATTTCTGAGGTTCATCATTGTTTTTATAAAAAAAAAAAATATATATCTCCCTCTCTCTCATATTGTAATTAAAGTTATTGAATTTGCTGTGAAATTTTATGGGACTTGATTGCATTCAGCGATTACGATCAGATTAACCTGGGCGGGAAGCAGAGATACCCGCTGCAGGTAAAGAACCACGTCCCGCTTTTACCTGCAGCAGAGCATAAACAGCCTGTCCTCACTACATGTTTTTAAGCATCTAGAATAACAACGGGAATTATAACATTAAGGAGGCACTGTGAGTTTGGGAGTGCATACACTGTACTTAAAAGCAAGTGTGTGTTTGTGTGTGTGGCAAAGCACAAGATGTGATTCACACACACACGCACAAACACACACGCTTGGGATGTCCTGTGTGTATGTCCTCATGAGAGATTTGACCTCTAAATTGTCCCATGGCAACAGATGTTGAAGACATATGTGATGGAGCATGACACGCTCACACCAGAGCACTTATCAGACACCCACACACACACACACACACACACACACACACACACACACACGCTCATGACAGAGTGATGACAAAGCTTACACAGCAATACGCAGCTAAACTCTTATGTAAGATCCTCCTTGATATTCTGTGCATGAATGCTAGCTGGGGTTAGCAAACAGATCACATCTATTACCTTACTAATTCTCCAGCTTGGCCTCTGCATAATAAGATGCATTTACTCAGAGAGAGAGAAAGAGAGAGAGAGACAGAGAGAGAGGAATCAAAACATGTTGGTAATGACTTAATGAGTGAACCGAATCATTGTAATATTGGCCTCAGACAGTAATTGGGTTAATGAAAGTGTTTTTCTCTGCTCTCACTCCATCCCAATGACAAATGTAATGTTTCCCCTCATTTGCAGCATCCAACACTGATACATTAACATATAATATAATGTGTTTCTTGGATGTGGCTATGCTAATTGCAGGTTGCTTTTTTTAAAAAATATATTTCCTGCATTTATTTTCTCCATAAAGGGGTCTCTTTTCTGTAAAATTATTTTTTAAATTGCAGGGTACACCTGATCATAATTTAGGATGTGACATGAAATCACGACTCACTAATTTCTAGCACATTATGCACCAATGAGACACTACTGAACAAATTTGTTAAATGTACAGTATTTCTCTGCAGATTTTTACATTTTTAACTTGGCTTAGACAGATGAAATGAAATTCTTCTCTGGCATCTTATACCACTCTAACATTCATCATCATGCCAGTGGTGTTCTGGGTTTCAGCCAAAGAAACAAGGCAAGCGGAGCAGCCAAAACATCCTTTTCTCCAGCTCCTAAGCGCTCTCAGGCCAGCTGGGAGATATAATTCCTCCTGCGAGTCTAAGTCTAAGGGTTCCCTCCCAGTCAGTTGTGTCAGAACACAGGACGTGTCCTGCTAGGTTACTGGAACACAACAACTGGCTCAATTTAATACTACAGAGGTCCTCCCAAGCATCTACGCTGTAGAGCAAACTCATTCTTTTCCTTCCATAATCTCATTCTTTCAGACACACAGCTCTCACCTTATAATATTGCTTGAATGCAAACCTGCATTAAGGCTGCAGTATGCTGCATTAAACTCGGCCCATCTGACTAGGTTGGAGACCTCATGGGGAAGGAAGCTTGACTAAACCTTTTCAGAATGACCACGCTGAAAGATCGGGTGAAAAGCATCGTCACATCATCGTCTTAATAGCTCCTCCGTCCACTCTACTAAAGTATAGCGGAGGAGCTATTAAGAGGAATTCTGTCTCTTCTACGCATTTCAATGGGGATATAAATGGGGATAATGGTGCACAGTTTCTCTTTTAATTCTCAATGACAGAGAGAAAAGAGAAGAGCTTGAGAGAGAAATTAAAACCTTCCCCACTTTCACACCTCATCATACCTGGTCAATCGCTGTGTAAAGTGGGTGTGCCTGACACAGTTGCAGAGTCAGAGAGTTACAAATTATGTTAGATGCAGAGTCCCTCGATTTGATTGGTGGAAAAGGAGTTTCTGCCACCTTCCAACACCCTGGCAGGTATGCCAGAAGAAAGATACTACTACTACTACTACTGTAACTGATGTCCTCTCAGTGGCCAGACTCTCTACTTGGATAAGAACTGGCTAATGCAGTTATAAGTCTCATTCTAATCTGCGAACACATGTAGACCAGATTAGCACCTTTTTCTTCTCCTAAGGCAAAATGCATGTTGTTCCAAAATCCTACAGTTGAGAATCTGCTGGAGTCTTTTCTGGGACCTTGCTATAGTTTTTCCCAGGACAACTAAGTGATGTGATTCCATGGTAACACATCCTCCAGTCTTTTATAAAAATAGAAACACTATGTACCTGTTTGCCAATCAAAGGGTGAACATCCATGCAACATGAGGAGATGTGTCAGCCATGACAATTCAATGACATCTAACATCTTCAGTATTTTAGGTCAACTTGCTAATTATTACTTAGTTGTCTTTGAAATTGTTAATGTATGAAACATGAGACCCACATGCTTAATATTTCTCCCTTCTTTAATTCATGTTACTGGTGGTTTTATTTCTCTTGATGATCCATTAAAGAGATAGAAGTGACACACAGACATGCTTGTCTGAATGCATTCAAGCTTACATGCGGGTACATGTACACGTTGTGCTCTATGTCCTCATTATCATTCTCTGACTTCCTGTGCTGTGTGAGCACAGCGTTCTCGAGAAAATATTCTGATTTGTGTTGCAGCAGAATGCAGTCTGTTTATCACAGGGTTATTCCAAATACTTTACATACATTGTAGTTATTGAACAGTGTATTTTGTGACAGCTTACCCATCCTCCACACCTTCACTAGATCAAGAAATGAAAAGAAAATATGCCTGAGTAGAAAAATGTGATCCTAAAACTGGCTTTCTATTCTGTTCAACGAAGCAGTCAAGATGCTGCGGTAGTTAATGTGCTACAAAATGAGACAAAACACACCAGGTGTCAGTTTTAAGGACTCTTTTGTGGAGTGGGTTGACTGAGGCCTCCTCCAAACATCTGAATCAAACATAAATGGAGAGGCGGAGAATAATCAGTCAGTCAAAGTAGGGAATCATGCTGTTGTGCTGAAAGACAAAAGAGTAACTGAACTAGCAAGGTTGCTCGAGTATAAAACTTGAACCATTTTTATCAACAGGAATAAATGAGAGAAGGGAAAAGAATGGCTGAAATGGCAAAAAAAGAAACAACTAAGAGCATAAATAAGCAGTCAGCCTTGTATGAGAGCTACAGGCTGGAGTACTGGACTAAAAGGAATCCATAGCACACCAAGCAAACAGGGATGGTGGTATTACTGTGATGCCCTGACATGCTGATCTTCCAACGTTTGTATGCATGATACACTCTGCATGATGAAACCGTGGAGAAAAAAGAAACTTTAGGTGCAAATGAAAATTTCATGGCCCAATGCCTCCGTAGCAGGCTAGCTTAGCTCTTCCATTTCCAGAACATCACCACCCTCAAAAACAACACAGTCTTGGCCAGGAAAGGATTTTCTTTCATTTCTTCACTCTCAGAGTTCCTCCAGCATACACTCTAACCCTTCAGTCTTATGCAAATTCAAATGTACCTCTCCTTGTGCATTTACTCTCTCTAAAGGGCATGACTGTACTGTTCAATTGTGCATTTTTTCAAGCGTACTGCATTTCTTAAAACAACAAAATAGATGCTGTTCTTGAGAGATATTTTGCTGCCATTTAGTGTCCGTTAGCAAAAGTGAAGGGTGAAGCATCAGGATAACATACTTGCCCTCCATCGTAGCAATGTAGAGTCACTCTCTGGCCTTCAGATCTAGTCTTCTCACTGCATTAGTGTCTCCTACTGGTCAGTTCCTGGAGGGTGGTAGGATCTGGGCCTACAATATATATATAGACATATATCTATATATATCTATATCTATATCTATATCTATATATAGATATAGATATATACATATATATATACAGTATGTATATGTGTGTGTGTGTGTGTATATATAGTTACTTACTATGGCCAGACGAAAATGCCATTGATGCCAAGGACAAATAACTCCGTAATTGTCCACTATTTCTCCATGCCACTCTTTCTCTTCTTAGAATCCATTTTTCATCCAAGCGCCAAGAAAATTATGAAAGAAAAAAAAATCATGTTTACTTAGTTTAGTTCATATTATAATATATGCAAAGGCACAAGCCGGACCACCTATCAAGCCGTGTCAACCCATCATTGTCATGGAGATGACAGGACACTGAATGTGATTGGACCAAAGCTCTCACACACACAGTGGAGCAGTCACTTTCACTTTCTCTGCTGCAGTGAAGAATTTTGACTCGTTGCGTCGGAGTGATGTCTCGCAATTAATAAAAAAGTAACGCAAAGAGTGTGACCAAATGTAACGGAGTAAAAGT
Source organism: Lucifuga dentata (assembly GCA_014773175.1). Lineage (NCBI taxonomy): Eukaryota > Metazoa > Chordata > Actinopteri > Ophidiiformes > Bythitidae > Lucifuga > Lucifuga dentata. Next base: position 123,098 of record VXCM01001648.1, read on the forward strand.
ATATGTTTTTCTTTACAAATATACTCAAGTATGAGTTAAAAGTATCCTGCAATAAAACTACTCAGTAAAGTACAATTTTGTGAAAAAAGTTACTTAAGTATATGTAATGGAGTAAATGGAACACGTTACTACACATCTCTGTGTATAATGCTCAGGACCCAAGGACGTGCAGTGTCATGTGTGAAGGTGTTTGGATGAGCGGTTCTCGAATTGAGCTGTGCTGGTAAAAAGTAGTCCGCACGTGGCAGGATATGCTCCGGGTGTGGCAGCATACTCCACTCCACAGGCACTTAAGGCAGGCTGCAGCGCACACCATAAAGTCCGGCCCAGTCCAACCAGGCACGTTTTCAATGGCTACTGCACTAGTAATAATATGCAAGAAGACAAAACAAGACTCTCCATTATGATTCTATCGTACCTTTAGTCATTTTTGTTCTACCGTGAATCAGTTTAGACTGTGTTTGTCTTTGACTTATCAGCCAAGGTTGACTAATTTGAAGCAATAATAGTTTTTTATTGATTCCATTGATCTGATGCTCACTTCGCTTACCTGCTCCCACTTCTTAAGAGCTTTCTGTCTGACTCTGTAACTGCCTCCATGCTAGAAAAGCTGCTTGTCATCTACAATACAGGCAGAGATTCTGGGATTCACGAGAACCCTACCTCAACGAATATCTCTCATTTTTTATGTTTCTACTCCTAATTAGAAAAAAGGAATCATTAAAAAGCAGAGGGGACGTGGTAAAAAGCAACTAAACAAGAGACTACCAAACAAGACAAGGAACAGCATGTAGCACAGAGACTGTAAGAATGAGACAGTCTGGAAAACAAATCAATTCTGATCCCTTTTCTGTCTCCAAACAGCTTCCAAAATTTTACAGTAGGGCCTGCTGGGGACATGCAGAAGACAGATAGAGTCGTCCACTGAACCTGAAAATGAGCAGGGAGACGGGCCTGACAGGAGTAGGGAAATAAAACAGCAAAGCCTCAATATGAGTCTAAATGTATGACTGACATTTAGGCTAGATACGCTGAAATGTGCCACAGCGATAGAATGAGGAATCTTTCTTTTTCTTTTTTACTTTCTTTCCTCAGTGCTCACTTTTCTCCTCCAGCCGTTCCAGTCTCGACATCCTGCTTTATTTACATAACCAGTTAATTACTCACAGTATTTTGCAGATGCTGACTAGAAACCAGTCAGCATTAAACATAATTAATGCTGATAGCGAGATGCTGAAATGCAGAGTGATAGCCACATATATATGAATTTTAAATGGGTACGGATGGTAGTTACGAACTTAAATATAACGAACAGATTTTTAATAATTTCATGACTACGGGCCCTGATGCCTTCACAGTATGGCTGCAGAAATGCTTGGATTACAAGAATAAGAATGTGGGGTTGAGGCCCATCATCCCTTTAAAATGAAGTTCAGATCAAGTGGCAACAGGAAGTTAATGCAGAACTTCATCTTGTGGTTACAACAATGGAAAAATGCCCAAATAAATTGTCTTTAAAAACAAAGTCATATCCGAAACGAACCATGTGCATGTCTTGACATTCATGGCTCTCGTGCTGTCATGACGACCAGCCAGTTTGTCTTTGTTGCTCAGTGCTTCACAACTTGTGAGAGTTTGGTTTGGTCTTCTTTCCAACCTTTACACATGGTTTGCATAGCTTTTTCCACTTCATGGCACAGGAAAGTTCCTCAGAACTCAGAGTATGGGCTACTTCCTGTCAAGCAGCAATTCCTTATAAAGGATCTTTATAATCCATCACGAAGGAAACAAACAGGTGTTGATACTTCCTCACATTCCCTGCCAGTTGCTCATCAACGTTGCTCGCCATTGTTTGTTTTTCTTCTCTTCGCCAGTTGTCGACTTGAGTGTCCAAATTCCACCTCCGCGTTTGGCCAATTACATCACATTTTCCCAGCACTCATTGTTGCATCCAGGTCTATGTAAAAGCACAAGCCGACCTTAAGTGGATGTAGGCTGAAAGTTTTGATGTAAAATATAACGAGATGCAGATAGCATGTACTTCAGTACTTCAGTTAGAATGCAAATACACTAATGAGGTTAATATGTCGAGACATGATTTTTTTTTGACCACGACATGCGATAAGGAGGAAATAAAAAAAAAAAAATCTTGGCGATTTCAAAATGTCACGTATAGTGGGACTGGATGTGTGTTTCCTCCTCTTAATGATCATTGCCTGCAATCTGCAGTAATGTGTTCTTGTTACACATAAAGGTGAGAGAGCAAAGTAGATAAAGAGCAAAGAAAGAGAGAACATGAGGGGAAAGACAGAAAACGAATAAAGAAGATCAAAAGCAGGAGAAGGGGAACATTTCTATATCAGTCATGATTAGTGGTAATAAAACCAAGACTGGCCCATCAGCAGTAAAATACAGCCTGCAGGAAGGTTACGCTCATTTCGCCTGTCTGTATGTTTGTATGCATGTGTGTGGTTGCTAACACGTCTTTTAATTCTGTTGATTCTTTCCCCTTCACAATAAAGGCTCTCAGTGTGACAGGATGTCATATTAAAATGAATTAGCATGTCTTGGTGCAGATGGAGGAGGCCTAGAAGAGGGTGTGATGAGTGCTGACGGAAGGAGAGGAAGATTTAAGTGATGTTTTAAGACCCATTAAGCCGCGTTTGATGAAGGAAATATGGGTAGATGAAGTATCAGCAGAATAGCACCTGGGAAATAGAACGGTGACAGGACAAATGTATAACTTCTTCAAGTCGAGCAACAGCAAACACATGGCTGAAGCAGACGGCACAACGCCACAAGGTTAGCTTCACCTTCATGAAAGTTTAAGGAGGCACTGATGTTTAAAATATGAGTTTTACAACAAGCGATCAAACCTAAATAAAGGCAAAGCTTTGTCAGCCAAATGTTGCACCAATTAAAGGTAATGTCATCAACTTTGCCAGATTGATTCCCCTTCCCAAGCCTCTTGTCTGGTTGACACTTTACCCAGATTAATGTGTGTGTTGCAAGGTAATATCTTTTAATCATGGGTCAGAAATATCACCCAGCCAATTCTTTTTTTTTTTTTTTNTTTTTTTTTTTTTTGGTATCCTTGTCATGACTGATGGATATCATAAAAATTAAAGGCTCAACTTTGAGGTCAGGAAGAGTGATTTGCTGTCAGCGATTCTTTAATAGTGAGAGGGGAGCCGGTGAGGTGTTTCTCTTTGGGGACAGTGAGAGAAGGAGGAAGTGGAGGAGAAGGAAGGGAGGAGGAGGGAGGAGGCATGTTGTAACGGTGAAGGAGAGCGTCAGGTGTCTTATGAGGTTATTAGGTTTTAATCAATAAGCTATATGGCGAGGAGATGATTGGAAAACAAACCTAATCTTAGAAGCAATACGTCTCTCGTTCATCTCCCGGCCTGTCGCTTTGGTGGATCTACCTGACTCCTTTTGCCACCATTTTATCCAATATACATCAGCGGTTGTTGGGTTCCTGTACAAATCAACCTTGTTAACAAGAAAAAAAAAAAAAAAGATCTCGTACACATAAACATGCAAACTGCTGAACCTATTGCTGCGTTCAACAGACCTCAGAACTCAGAGTTTTCTGACTTCTTACTTGGAAAAATGCGTTGGAACGGCACTTGAAGTCGGAGCTCTGGCTGGGAAACCTGGACAAAATGATCTACCCCGATTTACCGAGTATGACGTCACTCAACATGGCAGCGCCATGGAAGCGAGCTTTGTGAATGGAAATGATCAGCTAAAAGGCGAATAAAGTATTTTTTCTTGTGTGAAATAGAAAGGAAAAGGTCAGAATATATCGCCAAGTTAACTATCTATTTTGTATAATAACTGTTTGCCATTGATACATAAGTGTAAATAATTTCAGAATATTACTTCTCTGCAGAGAGTTTAATACCAAAACAGTGACTAATATCATTATAAAACAACACAACCAAACAGTCCTGTAGTCTAACTTTACTTTAGTTAGCATTTATTACTAATACTTTAATTAATTTTGCAGTATTTATTGGTGTTCAGCCATGCTTTTTTGATTATATTTGGCCGGAACAGCTTGAGGTTAGAAGTTGGAGCTTCCAACTGGGAAAATTCGACTTCCAAGGTCTGTGAACGCAGCATACAGTAAATAAAGTCTTCAAAATCCTGCAACACTTCCGACAGGGTTGCAGCTCCTTCCTGTGTAACTTTCAGACACACACTGAGCAAAAACTGTCTGCTTTCTCTCCGTTATGTCAAATAGATGGATTCACAATGTTTCTAATCAGGATCAGATGCTGCAGAGCTGAAGGCTGTATGATTTGATGCTGTTTGTGGATGATGTCATCCTTCTGCTTCGCTGATATCCAGAAGTCCTCAAACAAGAGCGGATTGTGATCTTGATATTGTTAAGCTGCATCAGCTGCAGTGCGATGACATTTGCTGTTAGCGAAACGACAAAGCAAATGTCTTGATTTACTGGTTGATCGTATTTTCTGAGAAGTGGCGAAAATAGCAAGGTTCTGGAAATAAACTGAGATTTCTCTGATAATGTGAGCTTCTGTCAGAGGAGCCAGGTGAGGAGGTTAGGCTGGTGACTCCGCCCCTCGGCACCAAACCTTCAGAATTTACTGGATGTGAGCACCTGAAAAGAGCTCCCAGGGGAATCCAGGACAGGCTTGTAGGCACAACATGTCCCAGCTCCTAACAGCGTTTTGGGATGATGAGGATTTAGACAAAGTCGTTTGAGAAAAGACTGCCTGGAACTCTCTGCTCACCCTTTTCCATTGTGAGCCCTAGGACAGGATTATGCTGGATTTGACACAGTTGCTACACAAGCGCTGTTGCTCACATACTGGTCTGCTTGTCAGTCTGGGGGATTAAATGCACATTGCACCGGGGGGCAATGTGATGGCCAAAATATAAATCATTCCTGTTCGACACCAGAACAACCTAAAAATGACTTCCAATTTAACTCAAGCAGGCAAAGATGGCGATAAATTATTAGCATTTTACTTGTGGTGCGAAGGCTGAAGAAATGGCAGCAAAAAGACACAGGTACACGGGGCCATGAAATAAATCCACACACATACACACACTCCTGACCAGATACAGTCAGTCCTGCATAAACACAGGAGGCACTTGTATATGAACATTAAATCGGTTTTCGTCCTGTTATCTTTTCATCAGCAGGGATGTAGATCTTACAAGATGGATTCCTACGTTTCACAGCATGAAATAACATTGTATGTGACAATGGGGGGATTTGTTGAATGCATAAAGCACAGCTGGATGCAAGAACCTGGTGTGTGTGTGTGTGCATGAGTTTCAGTATTCATTTACCCCCAGGTGAGGTGGACTGAATAAACAAACTCTTTGCCATCAGCGTCTTTTTTCAAATTCATGCAGTCATAACCATTCACACCTCACCACAACAATGACACACACACACACACACACACACACGCAATGCCTTGGGGCACCTCAGTGGCACTTGCTGATAGAGGTAAATATGTTCAATAAGTTGAACTCTCCCTTTTGTGTCCTGTATGAGTGTGTAGCATCAGCATGCGTGTGGCCATGACATAGCACCGCCATCACATCACCTTTTGGTCTTTCCACATGGTAACAGAGCCCAGGAGAGGGATTCCGCAACAGAGCATGACTAAATATTTCATCACAGCAGATGGCCAGGAAGTACTGATGCAAAATGGAACAATACCCACACACTGAATGCTAAGCTTCCAGCAACTTTATTCCAATATTTGGACCTGATGAGTCGCCTCATAGAAACCAACGTGAATCTTAAAGCCCAGTTCCAGACCTGAAGTCCGTTTGTTCCGCTTCAAATCAAAGATGAAACTGTTACAACGATGTATTTGCTGCTTATTGGCCAGACAACCAAACTATGGCAGCAGAGCTAATTTGACTTCAACACGTGGAAAATCACATGTTGCTTCACATGATGTGAAGAAGAAACATGCTGAGCGTAAGTTCGATAAAACCATGCTGCAGTTATTCTATACATCTTTTGTTGAAAGCATTTTGACCTTTTCTTTTATCCGTTGGTCTTCTTCTCTGAGTCAGAAAGACAAAAATAGATTGCAAGGTGTTTAAATGTTAGTTCCAAAATTATTGGTAAAACACAGCGATTGCTGGTACAGTTAAATTCCCATCAGGTACTAAAAAAAGCATATGCTATTATAAATGATCCTCCTAATTCTAAAACATGTTGTAGAAATCTTTCATGTAAAACAAACAGAAGAAAGTTTGGTTTTGTCCCAGAGGCTAAAAGACTGGTAAACACCAAAGGTAAAAGAGGAAAGTTCTTGGTACTGACCAGTAATCAACATTAGTATTATTATTATTATTATTATCATTATCATCATTCTATATTAGCATTTTAACTTTTTGTGTCTGTATTTATTAGGCTTTTAAATCCTGTTGCCCGCACTGTGCACTTGCAGGTTTTTGTCTTCTGCTGTATTTGGTGTTCTGTATGAAGTCTGTCAATTCATGTTGTTGTTTGCAAACCTTAATTGCTCCTTGAGGGACTAATAAAGTATTTTTGAATTTGAACAGAAGAATGGAGAGCAGAGTTTGTTTGTAACCAGACTCCTCAAAACAGTCTCGGTGTGGTTATTTTGGTCCACACCCATGTGATTGCTGTGTTCAGACCTGCCCAAACAAACTGTACCAAGGGGAGAAACAAACCCTAGTCCAACTGAACTGGACCAAGCCACGCAGGTGTGAAAATGCTTTTCATCTGGAAAACATCTACAGAGAATCCACCGGGCAGCAGGAGACAGGTGAATCAGTGGATGAGTGACTTGCAGCTCTGATTAGTTAAAGTAATCTTGGCTGACATCACTGACAATGCCTGTAATCTATGCAAATGCTTCATGAGCCTCGCCAGACTGAGAGCGCTGAGTGATGAATCCAATAAGACCACAATGGACTGAGTGTGTGAGAGGAGTTAATTAGTATGTGTATGAAATGTGGGGTGCACTTGGCGCACATAAATGACATCACCATCCATTCAGAAAGATATATGATAAAAGGCTTTATTCATAAGAGTCAGACTGCACAGACTATATATATATATATATATATATATATATACACATATATACACACCTGCTGTTAATTTTAACTTTATTCTGCACCTGAGCCTGATTTACTTTGGATGCACACACATCTATCTGTATTTCAGAACACTTTGTCAAATCCTTCTCCAATGGCTTCTTGATTTATGTAAACCTGAGATATTCATTAAACTAACATATTGCCTCTGTTACACCGTTCAAAGCCCTGGATAATGAGTTTGTGAAGAGAAAAAGGAGTATATCACGCAAATTGAGCAATAATTTAGCATCAAGTTGAAAGCTTTTAAAAACATTCTTAGTCTTTATGGAAGAAAATGGTAGAAGAAATGATTCTGGTTTCTAACCATGTGTTGTTGAAATTATACTAAATTAATACTTTCCATGTACTCTTTACAGGTGTGTCTGCACTAATGGGAACCCTCAATGTTTAATTAGTCTTGAATAGGTACGCAGGTCATTGAGTCGTATATCAAACGCCTTGCTGAATTTTTAGTGCGTTATTATCCAGGTAACGATTGTCTGCAATGGATGGACATGTAGAATACCGTCTTGCAGGATATGTAAATCGTAAGCTGATTGGCTGTTGCAGGAATCATACCTGTGATCCTTCGCAATTTACCTTAATCCTGTCACTATGACAAGCAGCCAAACTGTATGGTTGGTTAGTTCATCCTCATGCTACCATAAACACATCAAGCAATCTTCAGCACTAACAGATAAATGCAGAGCACATGCACACACACACTCACAAGGACTAGGCCACAAACTGATGCAGCGCTCCATCCTTGTATTTGGAGGAGGCCCAACTCATTAGGGTGATTGTCTGGGAAGCACCTTTGACCACAGATCATGAAGTGCATAATTAGGCTTGGATTTGCAGTGAAGAGGGAGGAAAAAATTATGTGTGTGTGTGTGTTTGTGTGTGTGTCTAGCTGAGCATATCAGACATTAAAATACAGCAAGTGTCCTTGAAAGAAGGATGGAAAAAGATGGAAATACTGTATATTAAGGTCTTAACTGTGACACAAAATATGCTTTTCCATATTTATAAAAGTAGTAAGTCTCGGGTAATAATTTTCACATAATTAGAAATTACAAATATTTGGATCAGCGATCTTTGATCAGCACATTTCTAATTAGTAATTTGCATGATTTTCATGTTCTTATTTTTATTTAGGGGTCTATTTTAAAATCCTTGCAATGTTTTAATGTGCAAAAAAAAAAAAAAAAAAAAAAACATTGCTTCACATTTACATCTGTTGCTGCAGCACCACTGTGCACACTGAGTGAAAACAAACCCATTTAGGTACCCGAAAAGTCCACCAACTACCAGCAGCGACATGACAGATGCTGGCCAAACACTTGCTCACTAATCTTGTGGTGTGTGGGTGTGTAAGTGAATGAATTCAATGTTTTACATGTTGATATCAACATGTTACAGAAGTAAAGGAAAGGAAGGATCAAAAGGAAAACTGGGATTTAATATGAAAAATGCATAACATGTCCGCTTTGAAAGAGGAAGTTTCAAATTAGTTCCTTCTATAAGTAGATGACATTTCAATGACTTAAAACAATGCATTATCTTCTATATATTCCAGCTAACAAACAATTTTGTGTGTGACGTCAGAAATAATAATGCAGCTTTCTCATTGGCACAGATATAGATATATAGGGTGTCAATGAAGCCTAAATAACACTCTGAAGAGAAGAATCTTAAACAGATTTGTTTCCAGTTTCCCTTTTCTCAGTCTTCAATTTACTCACATTCATTTCTAGAAAAGGAGGACGGATAGTGAAGAAAGAGGACGAAGGAGGAAATGAGATGGAGGGATTGACAGAGATAGACAAAAGTAGAGAGAGAGAGAGAGAGAAAGAGAGCGTAAAGGCAGCCACAGGAAAAATAACTAGATGGGACATAGTGACGGCGAGAGAGGAGGAGTTCATCAAACTGTACTAACGCGGCTGTAATACGGCTTCACACCTGAACAGGCATCTTAACACCGTGATATTGTTATGTTCTAATTATCCACATCATTGAGGTTGATTGACTGGTCTAATATGATACACATGGCACCAATTTAGCAAAGAAATCTGTGACAGCTTGCGTTGGCACTGACGGTCTCCTTCACAATGTAAGAATCTTTGTTTGCCGCTCTAAGACCAACTGTGCTGTTTATGAGTGCTGATGAATGAACGTCATTGTCACTCAGGGTGAAATCACACGAAGATCTCAGAGGCGCTTCTTTTCTTCAGGATGACCAATGATAACGTTTGTAACTGTAATTAATGGCAACAAGAGCGTTTATTAGAGGCGAAAGGTGTTCGGTGGTGTGTGAAGAGATCATTCTCTCTCACTGCATTTGCTACTACTCATAAACAAAACAAAACAAAAAATAAACTGGCAAATGTTTGGATTTAGTTGAGAGCACATCAGTTGGAAATTGTGTTTCCATCCTCAGGTACCACAAATACTCAGGCAATGGAGTAATCAAATTATTTACTTCAGAAAAAGAATAAAACATCAGTGTGAACAACCCAAATTTCAGAAAATTTGATGTAAAATAACAAAAATTCTGAAAAAAAAACCCCAAAAAAACAATACTGGGTGATACTGAGATCAGATCAAAACTCGCCATTTAAATACACTGATCAGCTGAGTGGGCTTATCTATTAAATTACTGATCACTAACACTCGCGAGAAAAATATAGTTTAAAATGTCGATCATATTTCATGATCGACATTTCATGATGATTTTGCTGAAATTTACCACCAGACTGAAACAGGAAGTAGCATAGCGGCTTCATGGAAGAAAATATTTGTCCCAAGAAGCAAACTAGAAAAACATGCAAGTACTGCCAGATTTACGTATACTACTTAGAAGTACTTAGTTACATTACACCTCTACAAATACTGCATATTAACTCAAGATGCATTTAATTAAAAAAAAAAAAAAATCTCCACTGTACAATTGTTATATTTGGCAGGATTTAATGTCTTAATTATCATGATGTTTTGTACTGAGCTGTAGCAAATGAGAGAGAGAGAGAGAGAGAGAGAGAGAGAGAGAGAGAGAGAGAGAGGCCACACATTGATCTGACCTCAGTTTAGCTCATTTTAATGCCACACCTTAAGCCAACTAATGGCTACATTCAATAAAAGCCGTCAAAATAAATGTAGCACATCACTAAGTAGTGGAACAACATCACAACAAGCCTGGCTGTGAAATCCACAGCTTAAGCCTGGAAAATTGAATTTCTATAGACAAAAAGTTTTTTGGCAGTAAAAACCATTATGCAAATAAAAAAAACTATCTATTATAAATAAAACAACCACATTCAGTAGCCTTAGTAGAATTAATCACAGAACCATAACATTAAACACACACACACACACACACGCACGCAGGCTCTAACCAACAATAAACCCATTAAGTGGCTGCAAACGTCACATGCATCAAATACTGCTTATTATAGAATCAACAGCAGAACTGGACCATAATCACCAAATGACACAGTACAGTACAGTAGCTACAATACTTAAAAAAAAATTAAAAAAAAAAAAAAAANAAAAAAAAAAAAAAACACCTCTCCAGATAGTTTTACCTGGCTTAAAAGGGGGATTCCACCAATTTTACACATCAAATTCAGTTTATTCTTCATGGGAAGTGCTATTCTACATGTGAAAACAACTGCATAAAAGCTTCTGTGGCCATGCAAAATCAGGGAAACTGATCATTGTGGAAGCGTAGTTCAACTGTGAGACTGATTTGTGTCACCTAACATGTTTGCCGAGTGGTGCATGAAAAAGTAGTTAAGGTACAATAGATGCAACTGCCGTAACTTGCAATAATTCCAATTATAACCTTTAAACATAACACATGATGTAGGTTTCCAGGATTTTGTCTTGTAAGCCAAAAGATGCTGAAAGGGGTCTGGCTGGGCCCTGCAGGCATCATGGGCCTGGGTGTGGCCACGCTCTTTACACCCTCTGACCTCACTATAGACGCAGGAGAAGACAGAGTTTGTATATTCTCTGCATCTTCCTGCCCTTTGCAAACTTTCTTCAGAAACTTATCAGGCTGAAGTACATTACAGGAGGATGCAGCCGGCATACCGCAGGCTCTAACAGCAAAGCATTAGATGCACGGCAGAGCCGGGTTCAATCCAAAGTGACCTTGGTCTCAAAGAATTATAGTTAGTGTGTATAAATTCATGGAAACAAACCCATAAACATGCATGTATGTAAGCACGCACTCACACACGTGAATACATCATGCAAACCCTCCACAGCACACAGTAAAGTAGCAGCTCTGCGTGACCGAGCACCAGTCACCTGCGGAGAATTAACCACTTTGTGGGCGATCAAAGGCACCATAAAACACAATGAGCAAATGTAACACCCAGCCTTTACTGCCATCGCATCCAAGATGAAGCGCTGAGGACAAGGTGGTGAAGGGTGAACGGGTCACAGATTACCTGTAGCTGTAACAAAGCGTGCAATAACAATCGAAGTTTGTATAGTTTCTCCATTTAGCTCAGTAATGTCGGATTCTTCAAGCCTCCCAGACAAGACTGATGATGAACATGAACATTTACAGTGAGTGTGTGTAGCCACTAAAACCGTTTTGTAAAAATGAAGCAAAATGCTTGTACAGCAGTTCTTTAGTATGTGTGAACACACACCGGATAGAGAGATGCTGAATAGAAGGGACATGTGGTCATGCATGGATGACGGCCAAATTTGAAGGACCCAGCCGTGAGGGAGTAAATCATTTGCGTTGCACGGACACACACTCACATCCGTTGGCAGAGGAGGGTGAAGGAAAGGAGTATAGAAGGTTAGAAAATAAGTACAGCAAAGGAGTTTAAAGTGTTTGGTGAGCAAGAAGAAAAAAGGTGAAGAGCATAAAACAATTTAGATTTCATGAAAGAGCCAAACGGGAGCTTGCAGGGAAACACACACACACTAACTGGATCTGCAATGTTCTGAGATGCTGAATAGCATTTTTGTCTCTAGTGGGACGGCCCTGAGCAGATAAAAAGTCGCTGCTTTCCAAATTCCTGTTTCGCCTCTTGAGTTTGTCTTCCGAGAGAATGAACGCTGAAGGAGATGAGGTGGATCAGTGCTGGCAGTGGCAGCTCTTACTTTTCACAAACTCAAGTGGATCATTGTTCTTAGAATCCCAACATCGTATTTTAAGGGTTTCAACAACACAGCAAAAAACTTTACAGTCTATCATTATTCCCTAAGTAACATCATTTTCTAAAGCGTTTCAATGCAAAACTTCAAACACATATTCATGTTTTTAACATTTGGATGGGATTCAGGTCAAGAGAAAAACGGCTCTAATCAGCTTTCAGAACATCTTTTTCACTTTATGATTCTAGAGCTGTTTTGTATTGTGCCCAATTTCACTTGAATACAGACATCTGATGAATCTGTATTAATCTCCATCGCAGGTCTAATTTTATGCAGAACATTGTTCTGAGGCATTCCGATGAATCAGATCGGTGCTGTATCTGTTGCTGTGTAATTGTGGGTAGAAATGGCTCTGACGACAATTTCGCACAATATTACACGTCTTGTGGTAAACACATTATGCCTCAATTATGTGTGTGTGTGCTGTATAACTGCACAGGCTCTGGTTAACGCCGTCAAAGCTGCACATTTCTCCAAAGCAACAGAAAACATTTTAAAATTGATATCTGGACCCGACCTGCATCCAAAATACACAATGGCAGCGCTGACTGCAAGCACAATTTGACCAAATCATAAAATTCTGACTTTGTGCACATGAATTTTGTTAAATTTCAAGTGCTTGACCAGTAGTGCCATGAAATCTGACCAGTGCCTTTGTGTGTGGAATTAACATTTTCTTCCCATGTCTGAAAATGTTTGAACCCTTACATCAACAATTAACCTTATGAGGACCAGATTTTTTATTTTTTTTTGTCCCCACAATGTAATAAATACATAGCACGCACACACAGAGACACACTAGTGATGCACGTGTTATTAAACTGCTGAAAGGGTGTTTTTCTTACTTTATTTAATCCTCACTTCATACTGTAGCACTTTTTTCTGCAGCTCTCTAAATTATCTGTTTTCCTTGTTGATGCTTGAGGAAAAATCATTTTTTGCACTGGTGCGCTTATTATAAGTTGCTATTTTTAAAAGAAAAATGAGGTAACTGATGAGTCCAAAGACAACAGAGTTAATCAGCAATATGGAGAGTATTAAAAAAAAAAAAAAAAAAAATCATCACAATAAATCCCAAACTCTAATATCAATTTAAACAGAGTCACTGGATAGATCCAGTAGATCCAGTGTTTATGCACATTTATGAACGACAGCCAAGAATTCTGAAGCTGTTTTCCAAATCAGCTTCAACTGGATGTTTTTTTTTTCCATAGCCCAAAATAAAAATGCTACATAAACACTGATAAACATAATGTTATTTAAAGGACCATACCAGTGATTTTGCATGTTTGAGCCCAATAAATACTACCTTCAGATGACTCCGGACTGTGTCTGTGGTGGACAATGACTATCTAAAATGACTCCACTCTGTCGGAGAGGAGACTGGCAATAATGCACATTTTACATTTAATTTGCACATTAAGAGCAATAGCTTACCTTTAAGTTTTTTCCTCTTTTTAGTATAGTATCAGTGTTATGCCTTTTTTCCCTCTTTAACCTGCCTGTGGTTTTTGTAATTGCTGCTGCACTGAAATTTCCCCTTGGGGATTAATAAGGTACTACTCTATTCTCTACTTTACTCTCTACCTGTGTAGCAGATGCTACTCAGCTCCGTTGTGTAATTTAAAGGAATGTCACCAACACAGGATACCGGGCCTGGAAGTTTATTTTCTGAATAAGAAAATTTTAAATCGATGAACACGGACATGGCACGTTAATCTCTCTCTGCATACAGGGTTATCCCAGCCTCTGATTCAAGCATGGGAAACCCACATATGACATACATGTGGTTTCTCCACTGATCCAACAGAAGTAACAAAATTGAACTGAAATAACCAACAAAATAAAGTTTATATTTTCCTTTCACAAGGAAAATATAAATAAAACAGTGTCCGTGGAACTTTTAAACATACCTGAACAAGAAAAATTTCAATCGGTGAACACGGAAATGGCACGTTCGTCTCTCTCTGCTGCATGAACAAAAAGAAATGAAAACTAACAGACATGAAATAATATCAACTTAATACTTAATCTGTCTTCTAATCATATTTAAAATAAAACAACCCAAAATGACAGATTTTACACTGATTAAATTTGTGACAGAGAGAGAACAAAAAACACACAGCTTACCATACAGGGTTATCCCAGCCTCTGATTCTGAGCCTGGGAAACCCCACATAAGACAGCATGTGCTCACTTCCTGTGTTCCACTAAATTATGCCCCATAGCAACAAACAGTAAGAACTACAATTTGATTAAAAAAAAAAAAAAATATATATATATATATATACACAAACTACAATGAAACTAAGATTTTGAAGAAGTTCACTCAAACAACAAATGTGTGTGTGTATATATGTATATATGTATATATACATATATACATATATACACACACAAAACATTCTAACCCAGCTACCCTTTATATACATTACATTACTGTCAGCCATTTTCCAAAAACAGAAAACCATATTTTACTTTTCATGTTATTTTGCTAAATCCCTGAATCTTTCTACATCAAATGTTCAGGTGATACACACCTTAAAATTCAGTGTTTCATCTGCTAACATGTTATGCCTGAATGTAGAAGACACGGTGTTTCATTTCTCGATAAAAGCCATCTCCTGGGACTATATTTCCTGGTGGAGACATGCACTTTCTTCCATGTAGCTCTGTGTTGGACCAATTCAATTAAGTAATTTTGACAAAATATAAGAACAGCGTTTTTTAGGCGTACTGGAATAAACTGAAACCAATGGCAGGAACTAATCCAAAATGTACCCTCCAGTAGTATGTCATGTAAAATGGGTGGTAGTAATGTAATTTGCGGGTTGTATTTATCAGGCTCAAACATGTGAAATGAACGATATACTCCTTTAAGCGTGATTTCATGAACACTGGGAAGATAATAAAAGCATGCTGTGGGTACTTCAATCATTTAAGCCTTGTTGAACTTTTATGGGATATTCTGGAGTGTGTCTGAATGACCTATATGATCCTTGAAGAATCTTCTGGTATCCTCCTAAAAACCTGTATGGCACAAATAGAAGCAGGACTGAATAGTGCAGGTAAAAGGTTTCAAACTCTTAAAGGCCCAGGATTACTTAAAAAAAAAAAAGTAAGACAGGTTGGTGAACATGTCCTAACACCACATGCAGGTCTTAAGTACTGGACTTCTTCTTATGCTAACCAGGTTTAGGCTGCTTTCACATGATCAGCGTTGAGCGGTACGTTGAGCTGGATGCTGCATTATTTTGTACTGGGAGCTGAGCGGTGACTTCCAACCTCGCGGCAATGCTTGGACACTCCGCTCTCCCGCTGTGCTACAAGTTCAACCGCATTCAACTTTGACCCCATCTGCCTGTGACCTTTACAACATGTAACCAGTGTGCGTGTGCGTGGAGACGGACAATGCAAACTGTGTTATAAATGTGCACCGCAGCATCATGTCGCGCATAAAAGGAAGGTTTTCAAAAATGAAAAGAGAAAAAGGGAAGGAAGGGAGGAGAAAGGGTGACAGCTTGTTACTCAGTTTTTCAAGAAGAAAGGTGAGTGGTGCTACAGAGTACTTCAGTATGTCTGCTAGCTAAACTCATACAAAGTGTTGCGGTACATCTGCTAGCTAAACTCATACAGTATGGAATATACACAGGTTACCATGAGTGTGATGTTATTCAGTTTTCTTTAACTTGGCAACCTCATGTGCAGGGCATATACGAGAAGTTTTCTTTTTTATATTTTTCCAAACAAATAACTACTATATACAAAATAGCCTGATTCAGTCTATGTTAAAGTGACAGTAACCTGCTATGCATTTTACAGAGCCAGGACCCTTATCAGGTCATACTGAAGAAGAGTCTAGGGAGAAGTGTGGAGGTTGAGGAGAGGAGGAAGAGGTGAAAGATAAGAACATATCCAGCAACAGATATGATCTTACAGCAAAGCAAGAGAATATTTTACTATATATGTTTGATTACATAACAAGTACAAACCTGAAAAAGTAAAATAGTTAAAGTTTTTAAAGTTTTGAATACATTGATTGAGTTCTGGAGGAGTATTTGTACACACTTGGCTTCAGGCGCCCAAAGAGATTTCTTTTCTTGGGGCCCAAAATTGCTGACAGCGCCCCTGATAACAATGGAAGGAGAATCGCATGATCTGCGTAGAGCGATTTCCTGAGTTGTACAGCGCAACTTTAAAATCGCACCACGATCTGTGCAGAAAGGTGGTCAGCATGGTGAAACACCAGCAGTCAGACTAACTTCTAGGTTTGTGACGCTAGCATGCTTCTCTTTGACGTATGTTGCTTTGTTTCATGCACTGACCAAGGCGCATGGCATCAGGAGCATAGGCAGCGAGGTGAGCGATGCGCAGATCGCTATCTGCAGCGCAAATACCGCTTATGTGAAAGCAGCCTTACAATCAATGGACAGAGGAGCTATAATTTAGTGATTAAAAACAAGGCAAACAAGACAGAGAAGGAGGTGGTATGTATGTCCATCCTCTAAGTCAGAGCAGGAAGGAAGATGGAGAATTTTCGCTGTTTATTCGACAAATATTGAGCTTAGAAGTGTTGCTCCAACAGCACAGGAACTAGTGAATAAACTGAAATAAAAGCTTTGCCCGCTGGCTCCTCAATGGTGATGCAACCAGCCATGTGATATTTGAACCAATTACGGCCCGAAGGAGGTATTGTGAAAGACAAACGGACTGGCACTAAACACCAAAAGAACCCGAATCACTGCATTTAGAAGACTTTTTTTAATTTCTCAAAGTTCTATGTATGAATATCCTCAGGCCTGTGTTAGGTGGCTTGGATGTTTGCCTTTATTTTAGATGTACACCATCTGTGTTGTGAGGTGTTTATGCATTGCAAGTGATCAACTTCTGTTTTTCTCTTTAGAATGTGTCCTATTTAGGATTTAATGGAAACCAGAAGCAGAGGGAGGCAGAGAAAGAGGTAAAGTGCAAAGGAGCAAAGCACCCGAAATAGTACAGCGGAAACATGAGCCAAGTGCATATTTATCGAAGATGCCGAGACCAGAATGAAAAATTGAAAATCTCTGGCTTTACAGCTCAGAATATCATTATCCACTATGGATACCATGCAAAATATAATCACTAATAAAAGGCCTAGATTAGTGTTTTTGTTTTTTTTGTTTTTAAGTAGAGTATCTCTGAGATTATACAATGTTGGGGGTTAAACTGTGGCTACAATCTGTGGATTTTAGAGCAGAATACCAAAAAGTAGGTGTGAGGAAGGACAAACAAAGCAACTTCTCTTTTGTTAGTTTACAAAACTGGCATGAAACCAACATAGTGAGAGTCACTGGTTGCTGTGATTTTTGCCACTTTGCCTTGGAAACCGGAGTCTTGACATTTAGCAGAAAACATCACTCCAAAACTTTGTGTTTATTGCTGAATCTCACCTTGATGGCGATGTTTTCCTGAATAATGCCCACAGATTCATGGCCATCAGACTCTGTAAACATGTTAGTATTGCTTAACGTTCTGCTTTGCAAAAATGCCTTTTGTATTTTTGAGTGGCGCGGGTGACTGAGAGTGAGGATCTATGTGGGTAAAGCTGCTTTTGAAAGCACATTTAATGAGTCTTTCCCGAGCTTCAAGAACACACCATGACTTCAGATATAAAGACTTTCTGACTTCTGTCGCATCGACATGAAAGTTCAATTTTTCTGTTTTCCTCTGAAAGGGTTGACGTCAGAAGTGCTAAAGAATATATGCAGTACAAGTAGATGTAGATGTGACAGTTAATTCAATCTAAACTGCAAGTATTATTTCTAAAGTATGTGTAAAATATGCATATGCATACATATTATATATCCATTCTAAAGTAGAGTGTTTGTCAGGCAGCTTAGCAAACACTCGCTTGAGATGAACCACTTAAAAACAGCGAGATCTTGTACAGCTAATCAGTGCAAAGCACATATCAAACAGATCAAGAAATCATACGTGAGCATGATTTTCAAGAATTTTCATTAATCAGGAACAAAAAACAGAATGTAATTTGAAGCAAACAACAAATCGTGGCAAATCAAGGTGAAGCAGCTACTGTCTGACCAAAGATGATAAGATATTGATCATCGTCACATCTCTGACTCGGACTATTGGATCCGTGATGAAGGTTCGAATAGATAACGCTGGGCAGAGAGATTATTATGAGGGCTGACAAAGTTTTATTAACGTTTAATCTTTGCCTGTGTTGTTCGTTTAACCCCTTGTATCTGAGCGGTCCCGGTACCGGGATTTTAACGATGTTTTCATGAAATACCATTCACAGACGGCATATCGGTCAACTGAATAATGCGATAGCTCAGTGTGTGAATTTTACGGTAATGTGAGGTTCCAAATGAGTGGTCACATGACCCAGGAGAGCCAACAGTCATTGAGTTAGAGGCATGCGTAATGCGGAAGTCAGCGGCGCACATTCTTCCCCGGAGCCCATGTAGCTGCATGACGAATAACGCTGGTGAAAGACAAACAGTTGTTGACAGTCGGAGTGTTGGATGGATTGGACATTTGAAGATGGCAGAAGCCTGACTTTTGTGTTCTCAGGAAATATTTTGGCTGTTCTTAGTAAACACTTGTAAATAGTTTTGTGGGTTTTTTCTGTTTTGACGTTTTTGTGCTTTAGAAAATAGTTTTACAAGTGTCAGTTTTTATAAGCCTGATATGTTGATTATTATATGTTGGTTATTTTTTGTTATGTTGTGCAATAAAAAAAAACTCATTTCAGAGGTAAAAGTTAAATGTTGGTGAAAAGCAAAATATTTTAGACACATTACCTGTACCTGATGTATATGCCATTTGGTACACTGGCGCCCTCTAGGCCGTCTAGTACAACTAAGACTAAAATGTATGAAAAATTTTTGTGCTTCACTTCTATTACATCAAACTTGGTGGAGCTGCAGCTCAGAAGTTTTAGAAAACATCCAGTAGCACCAATAGCTACTAAATCATTGTTATAGGAGTGATATTCATCTCTAATTTAGAATTTTGAGAAAACAGAAGTAAAATTTTAATTTTTCTGTTATATTTATTCAGCTCTCAGTCCGTTCTGGTGATAGTGACGGGTAATCTTACTCTATATCTAAATTCTCCAAAGTGTCACCTATCCATAGAGCACAAGATTGTGCATGTTGTCCTTATGGTTGTGGAGTTATTACAAATTAAATTTGTGCATGCCTTTTTTAGATGTAAATTCCAAAAAGAGCTCAGTGTAGAAGGAGTTACAGGAAAACTTCATGAGGAAAGGCAGAGAGAGAGTTTTTGTGTTGGAACATAAAGTGTGTGTTTCACATCCATGACAGAAGCAGTGTTTTGAGCGGTGGGAGTGTTTCCTCTCTTTGCCAGCTCTCTCCCTCCATTCAGCTTGTTAGAAGCAGCCCCATGTAAGAGCCTCGCCAGCCTGTTAGGGGAGAGATAATGAAGTAATCCATAGTCATTACTCAACCATCACCTTGGTGTGTGTGGCCGCCGTGGACCACTTAGCTGAAGGTGTGTCTGTATGTGTGTGTGTGGGAGAAAGGCAGCCAGAGAAGGCATTAGCAGCTCAGAGAGGTAGCTGAGGTCAGTGTGGGACACGGGGACGGCGTCCACAAGGTGTGCTGAGAAATGGGTGAGACGGGGAGCCTGGCAGGGTGCAAGAGCGGCCGCTGAGCTATACTTTAATTACAGCTGAAGGATAATTTGAAAGTGTATTGATCTCCCTCCCGTGGCTGGGGAGGAGGATTTCTCTCTGATGTTATGACCTGCTGACCCCAGAGGAGGCATGGGTGAGGCGGAGAGGAAAGTTCAGGGAGACAATGAAAAGAGGTGGAGGGTTGTTGGGAGGTGGCAGGTTTTATATCGCCATAAAGCTCAGTGTTATAGCCCTGATCACCTGTGCGGGGGGCTGAACCTGTAAATAATCAAGGCAGCACATGTTACTTTCCTAAGCGTGCTGATTTAAGATATTTGTTTAGCCCTTATTTATTTTGTAGGATGGCACAATTTACAAGAGGCAGGCAGGCCGGATACAGCATCAAACATGACAGCATGACTCACAGCCAGACCCAAAGCCAATTCCCAGGTATTAGAGTGCTTTAAGTTTTATGATCCCCTATCACCAAACCTAATATAATTACCCCGCAAGGGCACTCTGTCTTTCAGCCATGGGGGGCGAAATGGGACAGGGGTGGAGGTGGATGCAATGATGGCAGGGGTGGACGGATGAGTGGTACTTNAGAGAGAGAGAGAGAGAGAGAGAGAGAGAGAGAGAGAAGCGAGATATACATAATTTGAAGTAGTTTTTATGCATACCCAAGCCTCTTGTCAACACACACACACGCATACACACCCAAAACCTCTCAGACGGTGCTGAGTGGAAGTACATCATCGTATGCGCAGCGACCTTAGCCATGTTGCTATTAATTGCCTTATTATTTTAATTAAGGCATAACACCCCATGTGAAGTGGCATCGACAGAGACACCGAAGAGGTTGTGTAATTAAGAGTCCACTCTGAAGGTCAGTCCTTAGTATATCTCTAATGATGTGCGTGTGTGTGTGTGTGTGCAGCTCCTCCTCTTCCCCTCTTTTATCATCCTCCATGTTGTTGTATGAGACTAGTATGATTAGCTCCTGTCACCCGATCCATAAGTCATTCCCTCCCTGACGCCTCAATCTCTGCTCACTCCAGCGAAATGTGAAATGTGTCACTGTGGCCACAAATGATATAAGCCGCCATTATGAATACAATAACCATCGTTAGGACGTCCAATACCGCATTATCTCCGTCCCCGTCTCTCACGCTTGCACTTTCAGGCTCGAGCTCTATAACCTCAAGGACACGGTTTGAGTTTCCTGTTCATCTTCTGGAGGTCAAGCAGCAGTTTGGCGGGCTCTGATTTGGGCTGGAAATTGGAACGTCCCTCATCACTCCATCATCTGTGTTCTTCATGGTTTCTGAGCTTGTTCCGGGCCACGTTTGTCTACCGTGAGGCTTGGGGCTGACGTGAGGGACGCATAAAAAATTCATGTTGAAGAGAGACGCTGAGGTAGACAGCAGAGAGGGAGAGAGAGAGAGAGAGAGAGAGAGAGAGTTAATATGTCAACCAAAGTGGTTACAAATAAAAAAAAAAACAGGGATACAAAAACATTGTGGGATATGGAGGATGTTGAATCAGAGTAAAGCTCAGAAGCGAACGCTTTGGCAGTGGTGTAAACAATTAATCACCGGTCGACATTTATTTTTTAAAAGGTTAATTACGCCTAATCTGTGTACAAGAAGCTGTATCAAAGAAAGTGATGTTAATAAGGGATGACAAGGCGCAGGAACAGGTAGGGCAGCAGTCTGGGGATTGGAGGGACAGGCAGACACGCCGCCATCCACCAGCAGCAGATAAAAAGATTCATCAGTCATCAGAGGGATGACGACGAGAGAGATGGAGAGAGGGAAGATGATGAAAGAACGAGTTAAAATAAATAAGGTCTCTACTGCACAGTTGCTGCTTTTGGATAAGTATATGAAAATACCATTTCTAATTTAGACTATCTGCATTATCATCTCAAAGAGCATTTTGTGTAACAAAGGCATTTTTTGTCTTTGAAATGTCGAACTGAATTCCCTGCACCTATTATGAAAAGACAGCCATCTGATAATGTTGCATTCCTTTGGGGTAAAATACTGCGAGGAAGTAAAATCCAAGAAAAGAACGCCAAAAATAATCTCCAAGAAAATCAAAGCAACACAGTAGGAACAAAAGGAGTCTGTGTTTCAAACCTGCATCAACGCAGGAATGAAATTCCATGGATGCATATGAGTTGTTCTCAAAATATAGCGCCTTTCTTCATTAAAATTTTATGGTAAATGTTATTAACACCTTGGCATTATTAATAATCATAAAGGACATCTTAAATTTTGTTCTTTATTTTATTATTGTCATTTGTTGAGTCACAAGCAAGAGGTGTAACACCAATTACAGATGCTCATAAAAGATGACATTTCCAAGATGGCGTCAATAAAACCCAACATGTTATACCATTAAATCCTTTTTTCAGAGAAAATTCTTTAAATTACCTGTGTGGCAAAAATACATTTAAAGCTAAACTCACCATCTGTGCATTTGAACAGCTTCTTCTTCCTCTGAACTTTGACCTTTAAAGTACTTCTCACACCTTTTTGTAATTTCAAAACTAAAGTTTGTAGTATCGATAACACCAGTGACACGAAGGGACAAATGTTTTTTTTTTCAAATAATTTCTTTTCTTAAACAGTTATTTCTGCCTATTTATTTGCATTCTTGACAGATCTAATTTAGCTTGACAAAACAAAATGAGTCAAAACACAAAATAATCATCACTATATAATAAAAGTGGTGTACAAGAAGTTTTTCTACCTCTGCATTTTCAAATTAATTTAGAAAAATGTGGAAAACAACACAGAGTGAAACTAGTAATTTAGGAAAACACAACTGTGTGTGTAATTTGAGGTTTCATGAAAATTAAAACCTTTTTCATCGCTTCAAACGGGACGTGTTTGTCACCATATTTTGACAATGACCCATATGCTGCAACTGCATCAACGTGCACTTCAATGCATCCACAAATGTATACGTTCATACATATCCGGCGAGACCTGGATCTGTCAATGTCACCGAGTCAAAGAAAAACAAGATGCGAGTCATCTGTTCTGTGGCGAGGCTTTGTTTTAAGTTAGACACAAAGTGGAAGTGATGGGTATGAGACAAAAGCAGCGCCACTGCTCTCATAATCCTCGTGACGGCATTATCATGCACACATGCAGCAGACAGGCGGGAATGTGGGATGCATGTGACAGCTGGGCTCTTTATGCTTTGGGAGGGAGGAACAGCTCATTACTAGAGAGGATTTTTTTTCTGTGTTTTGATGGATAAATACAAAACTGCTATGAAAAGGCACCGCTGACAGTCACCACATTTCACCTCCCACTTAATCTGGATCCGCATGAATGAGAGAAGGATGCTATCATCAGCATAATGTCGTTGTTTTTTAATAGGAAAAGTGAAAACATCAGTCTGCTGTTTTCAGTCGCTGCTTTGTATATCAATGAGCACTTCTGGCAGCTGTCAATGGCTGCACTTTGAAGTGCTGTGGGGATATAAGGATTATAATTAACCCCTTGCTGGGTTTCGGTAAATGAAGCTGCAGGTAAGGAGAGGCTGATGATGTCTAGTAAATCCCCCTCCTACTCTCTTGCCATCTACTTCAAAGATTAAGATGAGAAATCAGTGGGTGTAAAACTCAATTGCCTCCAACAAAACTTGTGGCGGATGGTTACAGTCTGAGCGTGGCACAGTGATTGCGCTTTATCGTTCAAGTGCTTCAGTCTAAATGCGTCGCTGTGTCATCAGCTGGCAACTCACCCCTGTACCTCTCGCAGATGCTCAGGGAAATTCATTGCTCATCAATCCATCATGTTGGTTTTTATTTGGGCTTTTTATTTGGAGAGGGATTCAGGAGAGGAGAAGGTTTTGTTTCTTTTCTCTGTACCTCAGAGCGAGAGGAAGGACTGCATCCGACTGAGAAAAAACTAATTTATCAAGTGTATTGACCAATGTCCTCAACTTTAATCAGACCAGGAAAACTTTAGAAACATGCCAGTGATTTTGCATGGTTGAGCCCAACAAACTAACCTGCATATATGTTACATTACTACCAACATTTTCCAAAACATGCTACTGGAGTGGCACATTTTAGAATTGTTTTACTACATCCTAGGCAGCCATTGGGTTCAGCTCATCCAAGTATGCTATTAAAATCAACTTGTAGAGACTTGAAACATGCTTGAGATAAATAATCCATCCCAGCGAACACAACGACTATTAAACTTTTTGTCAAAGTTACTTAATTTAACCGCTCTGGCATGGAGCAACACAGTAGAAAATGTATGTCTCCGTCAGGGAATATAATCCCAGGAGAAGACTGCTTTCACTGATAAATTAAAACAACCGTGCCTTCTACAATGATGTGTTAAGTGTTAGCAGGCGAAGAACTGAATTTTAAAGTGGATGTATCACCGAAACATTTGATTTTGAAAGATTAGGAGATTTAGCAAAATAAGGCAAAACCTAAAATATGGTTTTATGATTTGGAAAATGGTTGGAAGCAAAATAACATGTATTTCTGTGTTTGTTCCTTCGTTCATCAGCGACCACAAACAGTAGTATGTGTTCAATCTAAACAGGATCTAAAGCAGTTCCTAATTTAGTTCTGAACTTGTCTGAAAGTGCCTTTGGTAACTTCATTCTGTCATATGAAGGGAGACTACTAATGGGACTCATTTGTGATGACAATCCCCAGAGACGACCAACCCGGGGCAGAACTTAGTGAGTGAATCAGTCGGCTGCAGTAAGTCATCCCTCACCATGCTGCCGTCATTGCTGAGTTTAGGAGAAGTGGAATAGAAGTAGATGAGAAGTGGAGGCGCTGCAGCCATTTATTGGGGCTTGCCAGAGGCTTGAATGGAAGATGCATGCAAATTTTGGCGTGCAGACATGAGCGGCTAAAGGCCACAGAGCCCATTAGAGCAGAGGCCAAAGCCTGTGAAGGACAAAACTCTGCCAGGTTACATTTTGCTATTCATGCCTGGGATGCTTTAAAGGACCATTCCACCCATTTTGCACATTTGACCCAATATATTCAATTTTCATACACGTTACGTTACTGACAATCATTTCCCAAAGGATAAACCATTTCAGCTTTCCTGATATTTTGCAAAATCTCTTAATTTTTCAGAATCAAATATTCAAGTGATACACCCACCTTAAAAATCCATGTTTCTCCTGCTAATAGTTACACAGCCTTATGAAGTCACGGTCCTTTAAATTTTTCCATAAACGCAGGTCTTCTTTTGGGACTATATTCCCTGGTGGAGGCATACATTCACTCCACGCTTTTTATTGTGCTTAAATGTTAAAATTATTTTAAAAAAAACCTGAATACACGTCTTGTTGGTGATGATGGATTACCTATCCCAAGAACGTTTCAAGTATCAACAAGTTGATTTTAATAGCAGAATGAACTGAAACCAATGGTGGTCTGGAAGATAGGGGAAAAAAACAAACAAAAAAAAAACTCATTGTTCCAGTAGTATCCTTTGGGAAATGATTGTCAGTAACCTTTCATGTATGAAAATTGAATATATTAGGCTCAAACATGCAAAATTGGCGGCATGATCCTTTAACAATAAACACATAAAGCCTGAGAAGACAATAACATCTAATTAAGTACTTTAATGGGGCTGATTTGGAAACAATTTATCTGAACACCTCAAATACAACAAAATTCAGGTCATTTCTGGTGTTTTTTTTTTTTTTTTTTNTTTTTTTTTTTTTTTTTTAATTTTATTTATTTATTTATTTTAATTTAGCCATAGAATTAAAGTCAGTCCAGGCTTGACACTCTGCACTTTGTTCTTGGCTGAATGACAAAGACCCCATTTGCTGGATGCAAATCAGGAGCATCGTCAGCGCTCCTAATTCACCACAGCTCCTCTTCCCTTTAAAAAGTGTCTTTTTTAATAAAAGTACGTTAACTGTTAGTAGATGGCTGGTTCTCCAAAAAGGAAGCGATGCTCTTGCTGATAAGAGTGAGTAATGTGGGCTGGAGTAAGTTCCACTCAGCAGATGCAGATGCACTTTAACTCACACACTGTAATGTGAACTAATGAAGTTGTAATTCATACTGAAGGAGCTGGTTGCCAGAGAAGTGACTGCCCTCATACTGATTCATACAGTGAGATTACTTTCTGGCAAAGCAGCCAGAGATATAAAAAAGACAGACTCCTGTGTCTTTCTGTTTGACTAACTGATTAAAGTCGGAATAATGCCTAATACATCATACATCCTTTTTCTAAGTCCGACTAAACCAGAGAATGTACGAGCAGGAGGTATAACCAAACTTAGAAAAGACATAAGTGCACAGGATTCTGGAGATCTCAAGTGATATGTTGCAAAAAGAAATGCTAGAGGCAGCACATCAGTACAGCGTTCTTAGAAATAACCCACATGCATTAGCAAGGCAAATTTCTCCTCTAGAGAAGTAGCCAAATGCAAAGTACGGAGAGATTTGCTGCATTTTTGTTCAAAGTGAAAAATGACACACCTGAAGGCTGCTGCTTGTCTTTAAGTGTTGGATATGGAAATGTTGGAACGTTGGAGCTTTTCCTGAAATTTTTTGTAATTTTCCAAATGAATATTCCCAGTCTTGCGTCTGTTTTTTGTAGCCATTGGCCAGGTGTGAAATAGGCTAGCTTCGTACTGTAGCCTCTAAATTAAGAAAAAGTCTCTCCTGTCTTGTGCACAACATTCCCATTTATTTCACATTGGACTTTTTTTTTTTTTTTTNTTTTGTACATAGCTTATAAAATAGCATCTTCTACCATATATACTCGGGTATAAGCCGAGTTTTTTTTTTCTTTTACCAAATTTCACAAAGCACATCAGGGGTCGGCTTATATATGAGTAATTCATATCAGATCCCAGAAAATGAAATTTCCAGGAGTGGAAATACTACCCATTACCACTAACCAAGGAAAATAGTTTAAATCATACCTAGAATGATGTATTTCCTGACTAAACATCTTATTCAGCACATTTTGATCCATCAATTACGGTAATCTGTTGCTGAAATAAATATCATGTTTACCGGTACGTGGATTATTTTCAGAAAATCAGAGGAATACTATGACAATACCCAGAAAAACAGGTAATTTGCTAAACAAATAAATTGATGGAACAACATCAGCGGGTCGGCTTATATATGGGTTTCTTTAAAAATCTAAATTTGCAGGTCAAAATCGGGGGTCGGTTTATACTCGAGATCGGTTTATAGTCCAGTATATATGGTAATTAACTCCAGTCAGTCAGTCCCCACAGTTTGAGAACCACTGCTCATCCTCACTCATGCAAACCCAGGTTATTGTGGAAACTCAAAGCACGAACACTCTAATCACAGCATTACTTTAATCTTTAATGTAATATGTTAGGTACTGGTTGATTTATTGAAATGATTTTCCTCCTGTTATCTTTGCGGATGTGAATCACTTGTCTTAATGTTATGACAGGAGTGGAAAGAGCAGCGGGCGTAACGAGGACGACTGGCTGTCCCTGCTGTTGGAGCCACAGTCCACAGGGAAGCAGCGTTTGGCAGGAATCACGCTGTTTATGTGCGGCTGATTTCTTTCCCCCGCGGTGAAAAGTCAGCTCCACATTAACAGCACCATGTTTGCCGTCTCTCGCTGATGTGGCAGGTGTGACACGCTGTTTATGAATTACACGGACGAGCCAAGGTGATGCTTTTAGAAAATCAATCCGCATGCAATGTCCGACATGTTGCTGTCATGATGGATCGCTTCTCTTTTCAGAAACATGTTTCTGCAGTAATAAAATAGATCATCCTCAGCTGAGTTAATTTAAATACTTTTCTTAGATTTAAACTCAGCAGTCAGTGAGGGTATCAAAGGTGAATATCACACTTTCCTACTTTTCTAAATGAAGGAAAATTCATAAACATAAACCTGGGTTTTGTAGAAAAAAATGAAAAACTAGAAAGTTAAAGATCTCAAAAAAAAAAAAAAAATTAAAAGACTTAAAAAATAAGAAATCAGCTATTTTAAAATTCCAATGGATTTCACAACAATTTCACAGCATATTTTTTACATATCAAAATTGTCATTTCTGTCTCATAAAGGAAATTTATAATGTAGACTTTGGAAATGGAAATTGAAAGACATATTTGATGAAAATTAGAATCAAATCATTAATAGACAGTTAATGATTTGGATCATACTTTGGCATTTTTATATTAAAGGGCTTATCTCCTTTGGACAACTCCACTCCCCATCCACTCCCCCTTAGATTTTTTTTAAAATTCAGGATTATTTCACTGAGCATCAAATGCTCTTTTTCAGGAACGCCCTGCCTACAGTCTCACACACACACACACACACACCTGGAAGCTGCCCAGTACAACCACGACATCTCTGCTGCCACTGAGCAGCTCCACTGGAGCATTGGGGTTTAGGTGCCTTGCTCAAGGGCACCTCAGTGCTGATAATTAGAGAGGGGCAGGTTCTGCTCATTCACCTCCCCAACCCTGATTTCTCCTGCCAGTTCAGGGATTGAACCGGCAACCCTTCGGTCAGGAGTTCCTCTAACCTTTAGGCTCCACTGCTCCTTGGGAACTGAGAAACAGCTTGGTTTGTTCCACCTCCCACATGTGATGAACCAAACCTAAAAACTGATCTTGATTGACTGTTTAATACTCTATAAATAATCTCATTGTTTATCCCGCTGCAGGAGTCAATTATATTGTTTATCCTGTATAAACAATAAGATTTTCATAAGCATCTGTTGTTCCCTCCTATTGGTTTGGGATATATATATTATGCAAATTAAGTTTCATTTCAATATAATGCAAAGTTTAAAAATATCAAATGCATGCAGATGTGCATGGTGATTTGATGCAGAGGATAATTACACTCTGATGGATTATTTTTTATTATTCTGTTCCAATAATCAACAAATGTAAAAGGCCCACTCTTGACTTACATTTACATGTGTTTTGATGCATGCATGGTTATGAGGGCACAGCAGACGAAGCCTCACAATGCATCTGCCTCACATTTCCCGGTGTTATTTCTCACTTTAGGGAGAGCGATACTGCGACGTGAGTGAAAAGCCGCCTTGCTCCACAAAGAAGGCACATGTCAGCGATCTTCTGGGGCCTTGTCAGCCGCCAAAAGGTTTTAATGGAACTGTGTTAAGGGATTTGCAGATGTCGTCAGGCTTGTTTGAGAGACAGAGAATGTCAAGAGGGAAAGAGAGGACAGAACTCTTTGAGCGTCAAGCTGCCGAAAGGAGACACGGCATCCGCTGAGAGAATATCGACTTCAGTCCTCATCCATTTGCAGGCGACGCATACAGATGTAAACTCACGTCATCAGCTGTTCTCCCTGCGGTGTTTCCTCTGAGCGTCACGACGAGAGAAAGGCCTGTGTGTTACAGGATGAACTCTGCCCTGCGTCTTCATTTAGCCAGGCTGAATAAGAGCTGCGAATGGGTTGCAATTAGGGCTGGGCGATATGGCCTAAAAATAAAATCTCGATTTTTTTTACATGATGGCTGATTTGCGATTTTAATCGATTTNAAAAAAAAAAAAAAACCTAATTCAAATGAGCATTTTCTTCATTAAAATAATAAACTGTCGGGCTTTCTAAACAAAAACTTTTAAAATAAAAGGTTGTAGCAGCGATGTCCAGCTTCCAGTCTGCTGCCTCTTGATCTGTAAAGTTTATAGGAGCTCCGCGCCGTGAAGCGCAAAACTGAACAACTTCCAAATGATGAAGTGATGTTACCTTTTTTAGAAACGAGCTCATCTTCAGTCCAAGTGTTTGTTACCATCTTCCTAGCACGTCTGACCTGCTGAAAGCTTCGTGGGCGTGACATCAACGAACGTGACGGACCTTTGATTGGTAAAGTTGGAAACTGCGTCCGTATCCGCGGGCCCTCATGGACACACAAAAGTATAAACTAGGCTTGGAGGTTTAACGCGCACGAAACTGGAATGGGTTTGACTGACGGAGAGCGACCCGCTGCCGCATTTTTCCCGTTAAAAATAGTTAGATAGTAGTTTTTTTTTTTAAACTCGATTTTCCGATTTAGCCATTTTACACATCATGCCAAAATGTAAACTTGAATTAATCGATTAAATCGATTTATTGCCCAGCCCTAGCTGCAATTAAATTTTCCATGCTTGCTTCTGTGCTTCCGCTACCTGTGCAGCAAACTCTGGAAAGTTTCTCACTTTTAAGTTCCGTCCTCATCACTTTATGAAGGTTTTCTTGATGGTAGCCGAGTCTCAGATTTCTCAGCATGTGTTTGCTGCTGGTTCCTGAAACTGATCAAAATAACAGGCTACGCCATTTCCTTCTATGACCCTGTAAATGTTACCAAAGGGCAACACAGCATCATGGCACCAATGGATGCTAATTGCAAAGCAATTACACCCCAGGAGTCTCAGGTAGACCGTAAGACATCTGGCCAGAGAATGCCTGTAGGTCACTTTGTAAACAGAAAGCATATTAACGGCAAATAACTCAGCATGAATGCCACTGAATTATGCTGAAATTCTCAGGGGGAACAGTGTGTTTACATCGATCTGTCATTCTATTGTGATATTTGAGTCCAGCTAATTTGGTTACACTTCTTGCCAGGATCACGTTGCAATTTCAAAGACAAAGAAAACCTTCTCAGGAATTTTGTTTCACACAGAGAAACCAAAACCCTGAACTGTAATTTTTGCTGCAAGGAGAAAACCGCAGAGTATTAAAAACTCCACGCATCATGTTTCAGCCTCGGCTCATGACCGTGCAAATGTCAGCGTGGAAAACATATTTTAGCCTTTGTACTCTGAACAGTTCAGGTAAATAGTGCTTTAGTAATGAACTTTAGATCTGAAAAGAACCTACAGAATATGCGTGTTCATGACACTGACAAGCCAATATTCAATCAAAAAGTCCACATCTAAACCTACTGTCAAGACAAAACATTTTTCTAATCATTGAAACTTCCAAAAAAGTTCCATTGTCTTGATGTATTTTAATGGGAATCACAATGAACACACACACACTTCATACCTAATCCTTCCACTTCATCAGCGCTATAGTGCTAATGCCATGACGGCTCAACTTGCTTAGAGAAACGCTCAACCTTCCAGCCTCATCACGTCGATTTATCAGAATGATCTCTCTCCTCGTCCCGTCGCCCTACTTAAAGCCATGCCGTGTTAGCGCGCAGAGATCGTCTCCTTCGTTCACGCCACTGCCCATCGCTGTGCTTAGTTTCTCAATACAGACCACAGAGCATCAACTCACCATTCTTGGGGATGAATATAACTGGATGCTTTGTCAACATGCATGAACATCTCAACTGAAGACACTTAAGTTGTATCCCTGCCATTATGCGCGCCTCATTTATCAAGCCAATCGCAACGAAAAACACTGGGTTGAATTGGTTTTTCATATATGTGCTAAAAATAAAGCCTATGCTCATTCAGTGACAGCTGATTGATTTTTCTCAGCTCAGTGTTGTTAAATTTTGATTTTCTAATTCATCTGCTGCCCAATATGCATTCCCTTTTCCTTTCATAGTAGTCCCAGATTTTGCTAAATGTATTCCAACAATACTGTTTTACAATCCACCTAATTACTCTCCAAGAGGATTCCGGTCCTGGGATGAACCACAGTTTTTCCTGCTTGTTAGCTTGCTGCTCCACATGGGAAAACCCACAATCCTTCATAAGCCTCAGAAAAGCAAAGATCAATAATCCTGCAAAATCCTTTATTGAAAACAGGGCATGTAAATAAAACTTTTGCTGTTCTACGTAATCTACAGCGACAGAATTTCTGTCTTACACATGGCAAAATATTGATTCTTAATGCAATGTACCTGAGAACATGCGGATCGGTGTTACCCGACTTGTTTTCCTTGGTGAAATACACAACACTGCACTATTTACAACTAATGCTGCTTCTGACACTTTTGCAAGCCTTAGAGAAATGCATAAAATATTGTACAGTATTCCATCGGCACCTATTTTATATGTTTCTCTGTTCAACCAGAGAGGAAGCTAGAGGAATATTTGAGTCTGAAAAGGTCACTGAGCACTAAGGTCAAAGCTGTAAACAGCTATATACATCAGCTATATTTTCTGATTGGTCAGCTGCAACAGGTCTAAGCTAGCAACATCCACAGAGCGTGAAACACACATCATGCTGGCCAAACACTCTCCATGTGTTATAAATGTTTTGGATGTTGATTTTAATGTTACCAAAGTAAAGACCCAATAAAAAACAAGGTTTCAGTAGCCCAGACTGGAACAGGTTGTTATTGGTTTGGCTCACATTTCTATAACTGTGATCTTTAAAGGACCATACCATCCATTTTGCATGTTTGAGCCTAATATATTCAATTTTTATACACGTAACATTACTGACAATCATTTCCCAAAGCATACTACTGGAATGGTGAATTAAAAATGTTTTTCCTACCTTCCAGACCTCCATTGGTTTCAGTTCATTCTTGTTCATGTTTGTAAATATTAATCAACAGTGTAATAACAGGCTTGTTTTGTGATTGGTTTTATAATCGTACGCTATTAAAATCAACTTGTTGATACTTGAAACGTTCTTGGGATAGGTAATCCATCATCGCCAACAAGACGTGTATTCAGGTTTTTTTAGAAGTTATGTAATTTTAGTGTTTAAGCTCAATAAAAAGCGTGGAGTGAATGTATGCCTCCACCGGGGAATATAGTCCCAAAAGAAGACCTGCGTTTATGGAAAAATTTAAAGGACCGTGACTTCATAAGGCTGTGTAACTATTAGCAGGAGAAACATGGATTTTTAAGGTGGGTGTATCACTTGAATATTTGATTTTGAAAGATTAAGATATTTAGCAAAATATCAGGAAAGCTGAAATACGGTTTTATCCTTTGGGAAATGATTGTAGTAATGTAATATGTATGAAAATTGAATATATTAGGCTCAAACATGCAAAATGGGTGGTATGGTCTTTTAAAGTTGTGTAACTTTGACAATGTTCAACACTGTAAAAATAGGAAAAGTAAGAAAAAGCTTTATGTCTCCCTTTTCAGATGAATGTTAATTATTCCAGAGCAAATTGCAAGCTGCATACAGGCCATAAAGTACGACGAGATGCTTTTAACAAGAAATGCAATCATCATCAACAAAGTAATTTCCTAAATAGTGATGGGATAATGAGTCATCAAAGACAGACATCAAATCACACTGTCCCCAATGTCCAAAGAGAAGATGAGTGTGTAATAAAAGTGTGTAGTAAACATTGTATATGTTAAAGTCTGAGGTTTAAATATAAAGTTTAAAATAAATCTGTTAATTTCTCCAGCAGTTGACTCCAGCACAACTAGATTAGCACATGAATGGCTCCGCTCATAAAAGAATGACTGAAACGCCTCCAAAAGGCAGATTTGCAGCATTTATAGTGACAGAGCCAGCAGGTCTGCCGCATTTCAATTACCATCGGCCAGTCAGGTATTACCGTTTTCCTGAATCTGTGTTTCTCCTGTCATAATATATTTCATCTCATGTTTGTAAATATTAATCAACAGTGTAATAATAGGCTTGTTTTGTGATTGGTTTTATAATCATAGCTAATATTTTATTATTCATTATGGATGCTAAATAAGAGTTTGAACACAATGCTTTTGCCCTCTGCAGCTTCAATATTGTGCATCATAGAATGCTCATAACAAGATTCTTTTTGCATGAATAAGTTTAATGTCTGAAGAAAATTCACATGCATCCTTAATGCACATGTGCAATTATTAAATCGTGCAATCTCCATTTTTATTTTATAGGGTTTTGTCCTTTAAAAGAATTTTACTGGTGTCATAAAACTGTTATGCTGTTAA
This sequence comes from Lucifuga dentata, assembly GCA_014773175.1. Taxonomy (NCBI): domain Eukaryota; kingdom Metazoa; phylum Chordata; class Actinopteri; order Ophidiiformes; family Bythitidae; genus Lucifuga; species Lucifuga dentata. Next base: position 156,883 of record VXCM01001648.1, read on the forward strand.
GCAGCAAATTAGAAGTCATATGTCAGATGTTCCCATCAGCATGGCAGCATACAATTAGAGTTCAAATTAACTCAACAAATAGCCTGTAAAATAAATAATAATAAATTACAAATAATTATTAGAACATTAGTCACACCATCAGTTCTGCATTTAAAAGCAATTAAAATGTTAAAAACAGTATGAGACATTACAAACTGCAAGAAAGTCCTTAGATTCACCACATTCCACTGGTGTGCAGAATGTAAACCGTCATAAAACCAGTATATCTATCGAGCGCATTAATAAACATTTCTGCCTAAAATAATGTGATGCAGCTCCTCTGAGCGTGGAGCGATGCTAAAATACAGTTGGTGAAGGGTCATAACACCCCTGCACCTGCTACGGCTAATCACCCACTCTGAGACTGAGGGGTCAGAGAGCTGAGGGCGGAGTTCGAGCACATGCGCCAAACCAAAACCCCACTCCACACTTTGCCACCCCCCAGCTTTTTCTTCATGTCACACCCTTCCCTTTTCTTGCTGAATTTTCTCTGAATTTGCAGCTATTCTCAGCCAACGACTTGCCTTTGCTGCAGCTGCAAAGCTGTCATCAGAAATTCAGACGACGCTCCCCCATGATTTCTGTTGCTGCAGCTCGACTTCCTTCCCTGTCTGTCATCGCCTCGCTTCACTCAAATTTATTATAAGTGCCCTTGTGTATATTTTGCTTACATTTACCTTTTTTCTTATCCTTTTAACTTATTTTCCTCATATGCACATAAGACGACAGACATGAATAAAGCTGCAGACAGCTTCCTCTAATGCGAGGTAACAGAGTTCTGAGGAGTATAAAAGTTTAGTGATTTGTCAGGTTGCTGCTAGATTAATAATGTTGAAGATATCGGGAAGCGAAAACTTTACCTGCATCCTTTCTTGTGCTTTTGCTGCTTTTTTCAACACCAAAGCACCAGTATGAATTATGTAGATAAGCAGTGGAGAGATAAAAGGAATATCTACCGTGCAAATGTAGATGTGTAACTCTGTGTGTGTAATTCTTCTTAACAAAAGACTCTGTGGTATACTATAACTCTGCCAGACAAAGACCTTCAAGGAATAGTGGAGACTAAAATTTACCTGCGGGGTTTCAATTAAGTCAGTTATGTGGCCTTAAAAATATTCCAAAGCTTGAAGGATTTGTCATTTCAAAAAATCAGTGTATGACCAATCAACAATGTAGTGGGATGTGAAGATAATGATAATGGATAGAGAGAATCATGTTAATTCACCCAGCCTTAGATAATTGTTCATGCAGATGTCTGAACATGTCCCACGGTTTTAATTATTGATAAATGTTTAATATTGGCTGCAGATTGACAGTGAGATAACTAATGGCTACCAGTGTGGTTTCATACTGATCCTTGCATGTGAGCGTTAAACATACAAAACAGACTATTTACATGGGCACTCTGAATTGAAACTAATCTCAATGAAGTCGTTGGGAACAGGGTCTGCACCTCCAAATCTAAGGCCGTGGTGTTCTTATAATAACTGTATTTATACAGCACCTTTAAAAACAGAATTACAAGGTGCTTAACAATACAGCTGATATATGGTGCTGTTATGGTATTGTTCAAGAGTGAGGATGGACCTTAAAGGACCATTTTGCATGTTTGAGCCTAATATATTCAATTTTACTGACAATCATTTCCCAAAGGATTTCAGCTTTCCTGATATTTTGCTAAATCTCTTAATCTTTCAAAATCAAATATTCAAGCGATACGCCCACCTTAAAAATCCATGTTTCAGCTGCTAATAGTTACACAGCCTTATGAAGACACGGTTGTTTAAATTTTTCCATAAACGCAGGTCTTCTTTTGGGACTATATTCCCCGGTGGAGGCATACATTCACTCCATGCTTTTTATTGCGCTTAAATGCTAAAATTATGTAACTTCTAAAAAAAACCCGAATACACGGCTTTTTGGCGATGATGGATTACCTATCCCAAGAACGTTTCAAGTATCAACAAGTTCATTTTAATAGTGTACCAGAATGAACTGAAACCAATGGAGGTCTGGAAGGTAGGAAAAACATTTTTAATTCACCATTCCAGTAGTATGCTTTGGGAAATGATTGTCAGTAATGTTACGTGTATGAAGATTGAATATATTAGTTTCAAACATGCAAAATGGCCTGTATGGTCCCTTTCAGATCGATAGGTGAAATACTGCAGGGAGTGAGGATGATAGACAGATTGATGCCTCTGCAATAATGCTGTATTGCAGCATTATTGCAGCTCTTGCATGGAAGAGAGACCGAGCCTGAAGGTGAAGCTCTCAATTTAGTGGTTGATCTATTTTTCAGCCTTCAGCTACTCATACAATCCAGGTACCAAACAATGAGATGATTACAAGTAGCCAAAATGAGATTCATCTGCAGGGTTGGGACTCACTGTTAGGGACAGGGTAAGGAGCTTAGAAATCAGAAGAGAGTCGAGCTGGTTTAGACATCTAATCAAGATGCCACCTGAATGCTTTCCTGGGGAGACATTCCAGGTATGTCTAACTAGGAAGAGACCACAGGGCAGACCCAGGATATGCTGGGGGGATCAGATATCCCACCTGCCTTGGGAATGCCTTGGGATCCCCCAGAAAGAGCTGGAGGACATGGCTAGGGAGCACAGCATCTGGGCTACTTAGCCCGGATGAATGAAAACTGGCAGAGCTGCCACACGTCAGGAAGCCTTTAATAATTCTGACAATCGCATAGCACAATGCAAGAAACTTCCAAATGCAATGCATCTCATCATTATCTCTTTTTTTTTTTTTTTCCACCCTAGAATTCCTTTCATTGGAAGTTCCCATTGGAACAAAAGCCCACTGAGCATGAATGGCAGACTTTTCTCTACTCGCTCTCACATTTACTTATGCTGCACTCTGCTGCAGGGAAGTTCATGGATCATAAATGTGGAATGTCTTAATGCATCCTATAGCCGCCATCCTGCATGTTCTGACAGGCTGCACTGGAGGCATTCATGGGTGGATGAAGGAGGAACATGACTTTGGTAGTGTTACACCATCACACACACACACACACACACACACACACTGAGATGCAGTAGTCAGCAGATGATGGAAGATACATCTTCACCACAAATAGAGCTGCAGTGAATAATTAAAGTTGAAATGGTCATTTTGTGAATGACAGGTAAAAAAAAAACAAAGCAAAAAAAAAAAACNAAAAAAAAAAAACAAAAACATACGCACCTTTCCCTACCTTTCAGAACAAAGGCTACTCCATGTGCATGGTAAGTTGCCAGAATACTCTGGAGGGCTTTAAAAGCTATCGGATCCTGCAGGGATAGACAGGCTCACGGTGAAATAAAGGGGCTGTTAAACTAGTCTGCCAATTCTTGCCCATTGAGCTGTGACAGCGTTAGAGTCCGTGGAAAACAAATGCAGGAAGGAAAAGCAGGAAAAATAGACAGACATGGAAAACACCTGGTATATTTTTACTGTGGACCATGATGGTTGCTTGGATCGTTCTTTGTGCATCAAACATGCTGAAGCTTTGCATCAATCTCTAACTCCAATGAGACATCTTTTGGCTACATTTACACCCACATGAACAACTAAATTGCCTTTTTTTTTTGCATATGATGGATATTGAATATGCACGGTGGACATGTAAAAAGTAAATCAAAAGACCATAAAATCACACAGTCACACATAGAAATAGATCTGAATGAATCTGAAAAGGCATTTGTTCTGGTCTGAATCAAGGACTAAGTTCCAATGTCGCATTTTTCGTTCAGCTTCACACAGGAAAAAATTTAATCAAACCAAAATATAGAATCAAACGTCATGTGAGAACAGTTGCTCTGCTCTTCAGTCAAACATTTCTGGGAGCAGGACAAAGAAAATCAAACAGTTGACAATGGAACAAAGACAGAATGTGGATGCTTTCCTAGCGACTCATTTCCTAACAAACACTCTCTGTCAGTAAAAACAAAGGACAAAAGCTCAGGTCAATGCAGCAACGCAGAAAAACATGAAGCGGCTGAGGAGCTTTTGTTGCATTTTGTTTTACCACCATCCATAAACTAAAGTTGAGTTGTTAAAGTCTGAACCATATAAACTCCGGTTTCAGATACCTTAACAAAGAAGATGCAAAAGCTTGGTCGCAAATATCAAAAATAGCCAAAAAAATCAAAATTGGGCATCAAGATCCATAGCATAAATTCAGCCATAGATACTACCGGCCGGATCTTGACAAAGCCATGTATAATATTGTAAGCAACCACGTGCATAATGCATGTTCTAGCATTAGCATGTTCTGGTGTTTAAAAAATTACAGCGAATGGCCTCATGAGGACATCCATAATTGAAAGGCCATGTATGAAGATGCAGCCATTATTCATGATAGACAACATGTTTACTTTATAGGTTTACACAGAAACAAGTAATAAAAAAGACAAACAATGACCAGGGCACATCTGAGAGAAAAATAAAGAAATAAATGCATGTAAACAGATTGATTATTTGGTATATAGAGTATAGTATCAATTTCAACTCGAAGCTGCAGGCAAAAGGGTTTATCGAACATTGCTGTAATCAAAATGCCGCCTATGGAATCGCTGATGAGCCCTGTGTGTGTGTTTGGAATCGACTCCCTGTAAACAGTATATTTTCAACATTTATCTGTGTGTTTCGTCTCCATAACAAATATTGGCTTTTTGAATGTCATCATAAAATGCCACCCAGTCAATGAAAGTGAAAGTTTTTCTAATATTGGTCCACAGATGACCGTTAAACCATCATCTGCGGCCTCCATGTGGGACTGGTAATATTTTCATTTGACTCCTTTGAATGGATTTTCTGATTTGGTGGAAAATATAGAGCGAGAGAAAATGTCAAATGTTTCCTGTAGGTGACTGACGAATCGCAATCACATCGCTGCGGTCTGTCCTGGAATGAGACAAAGTGAGTCATGATGGGAATTATCACATTATATTATTATTCAATAAAGGAGGGAATCCTGGGAATGAGAGGTTGACATTTGGAAATTGCATTGAAACGAGGACGCGTTGCCTCTCGCTGTGGGAGCTTTGTACACATCAACGGCTGCTGTAATGAATCTTATTTATCTTCACCTACTCTCCCAATATGTTACACACACACACACACAGTCAGTACATTTACACGCACACTAAAACTTTGATTATACTCGGATTAAGGCAATAAATTGATTTTTCAAATGTCACAAACACCATAATTAGGTGGAAATCAGCATAAATCAAAGTAAATTTACTCTAGCTAACAGACCCAGATTATGAGATTGTAAATCGATTTATTAAGATGATTAAAAGTTGGAATCGGAGAAGGTAACCTCAGCGGACATTTCCCTCACCTGGCCGATGCTCCTCTTTCTCAGATTCTACAACGTGTCATGTATATTCAGCAAACCATGGAATCCTATAATTTTATCATTATCTTACTCGTATTATTGTCTTAGTTGGGATACAAAAAAGAATTAATTAAAAATGTGAAAAAAAAATTCAAAATGATTTTTTTTTTTTTTTAGGTTTTGGAACATTTTGTTTTAATTAATAGATTTTTTTTGTTTTGTTTTTTGAGAATGTTTTGTTGGGATTTTTGGTAGAATGTTTTTAGAATTTTCCCTCTGACTTCTTGAGACTTTTTTCACTTGATATAAGAATCTCTTCGGAAAATTGAGAAGTTTCCAGGATCCATAATTAATTTGACTGTTTTTCTATTTGTTGTCGAGAACATTTATTTCTAGAATTTATTTCCACCTAGATTTTTTAAATCTTTTTTTCCCCTCCTTCTAATAACAAAGAATAAGGTTTTCAGGAAACAAGTACAAAATTGGCAGAAATGTCAATATTTTCCCAAGCCAAAATTTTGTCATATAACAATACACCTTTTAAGGAAGCAAATGAAGGGAAAATTAAATGAAAAGTAGAATTGCAAAAACAACTTTAGACTCCAGCTGGTTAAGCACTATTGATGTACTTGAGCATTTTAAGAAGATAAATTCATCATCAGAAAATCTCACTGGCTGAAAAATGCATCTCTTGTATCTTGTTGAGCTTAATAGTCCAATGACTTTCGGGGTTTTAAAAAGGGGGAAAGTTCAGAATTTACACTAGAGAAGACTGTAATCCTTCAGCTGTCCTGAAAGCACAAAAATCCCCAAAACTGCAGATACATGTTTTTCCTCCCGACAGGTTTTTAATGGAACAGTACCGCTGTGCTCAGCCCATCTACATTTTAACGTTTACTCAATTTTTCAAAGTCTCACATTCCCGTTTTGTGTCTTCACATAAATAGAGGACTAGTTTTACTTCACTGACTTTGAGAACAGGAAGATAAGTGGTGATGTGAAGCACTTTATTTCCATGTCGGGATCCTTTTTTTCCACTTGATTGTTCTTCCATCACACAGCATGTGGTGCACACAATGAGGCAACAGGAAGCGCAAGAGAGGAAGGGAATGGATCGGAAAGGAGATGAAGTACAGATATGATGCTCTTTGATCTTCTCTGATATAATGTTTGACAAAAAAAAAAAAAAAGNAAAAAAAAAAAAAAAGGAAAGAAAACAATGAGTTGGACCAAATACTGCCTGAAGAGGAGAGGAGAGGAGGATATCGTCTGGGATGAGAAAAAAGTTTTGAAACTCATTACCGATTGTCGGGCATTTTTTTCACTTCACTTGGTTCCTAAAATGAGCCAAATCAGAAAAGCCTTACGAAAAACATTCTGCTTTCATATTCTTCTTCTTCCTCTGTCTCTCTCCATTTATTCTACCTTTGTCATTTTACAATTGTGTAAAAATGAGGCTGTCAAATATATGAATGCTGTCTGATTCTCAGCATCAAATGTCCAAAGGTCGTCTGCATTCTTTGATCCACGAAGCAGTCGACTAAATCAAAGGAGCTGCAGTGTCTGGTGACATTATATTTGTTACTTCTTGAATCAAATCACTCAGCAAGTTTCAATTCCTAAATCGAGGTAATTTACTCCGATACGTGCATATAGCAGGAAACTGCAGTTCTACAAGTTTGCTGGGTTACAGTAGAAGGAAAAAAAATCAAAATGCAGAAAGTTGGATAAGGGACTTATTATGGTTCCCACTGGAGGATGCTCAAAAGAGCAGAGCGCTGACGCCTGTTGGGCTGGGTGTGCTGCTTTCTGTTTTAATCTCGCCTAAAGATATATGTTTATCAAAGTGAATTTTCAGCAGCTTTGCTGAAGCTTTCGAATCTCCCAGAATTCAAAGGCACAGTCCAGAACATGAAGAGACGAGCACAGAACCCACTCAAAACCCACCCAGATGCAGCAACACAGTGCAACAGAAAAACATTACAGTAAAGTAAGAATTCTCTGCTGTCGCCTATGTCTGTGTATTGATGTGAAAATATTGTGAGCAATGCCAGTAAAATTCTTTTTTTTTTAATTTAAGATTTACAGTCAGTCATCAACTGATGTCTGAAATGACTCGAGCTGTTCTTCTCTGACATAACCTGCAGTGTTTAAGACAATCAAGTTAAAAATTGTATTTCTAGATTACATATCATGTTGTAATAAACCATCATTATTATGCCACACATAGGCTTTATATGTTTAAACCTCTGACCAAGCTTGATGTCATTTCTAAACAGACTCAGATCAACATTGTTAACTTCTTTCAAAGTTTTAATAAGGAAAGGTGACTGTTGGCTTTTATGACAGTTATTTTTGCTTTACAGTTTACCTATGGCTACTTACACAATACACTGCAGAACTGTACGCTCAAATGAAGGTAATGGTTCTGTGATTATTATTATTAAAGACTTCTGCAGTGTCAGTTGTTTTTCAGATTTTAAGTATTTTGAAGATTTTTACATATATTAAGGCACACAGTTAAAACACATTCATTCCTTTGAACAATTCTTCATGTGTTTCAGAACCATGGACAGCGACACTGAGATGCTCTTAAAGGACCATACTACCCATTTTGCATGTTTGAGACTAATATATTCAATTTTCATACATGGTACGTTAATGACAATCATTTCCCAAATCATACTACTGGAACGGAGAATTAAAAATGTTTTTCCTACCTTCCAGACCTCTACTGGTTTCCGTTTATTCAGGTACGCTTTAAAATCAACTTAATACTTGAAATGTTCTTGGGATAGGTAATCCATCATCGCCAACAAGACATGTATTCAGGTTTTTTTTNACTTGAAATGTTCTTGGGATAGGTAATCCATCATCGCCAACAAGACATGTATTCAGGTTTTTTTTTTTTAATGTTTCGTAATTTTAGCATTTAAGTTCAATAAAAAGCGTGAAGTAAATGTATGCCTCCACCGGGGAATATAGTCCCAAAAGAAGACCTGCGTTTATTGAAAAATTTAAAGGACTGTGACTTCATAAGGCTGTGTAACTATTAGCAGGAGAAACACTGATTTTTAAGGTGGGTGTATTGCTTGAAGATTTAATTTTGAAAGATTAAGCGATTTTGCAAAATATCAGGAAAGCTGAAATATGGTTTTATCCTTTGGGAAATGATTGTCAATAATGTTATGTATTTGAAAATTGAATATATTAGGCTCAAACATACAGAACAGATGGTATAGTCCTTTAACAGTAGTTCTGCTCTACGAAAAGGAAATAAAAGTTTTTTTTAAATATCTTGTCGATTCACACTCGTACATTATTTAATTACTGCTCAAAAGTAAAGAGCAAGATAGAAAAGAACAGGACTGGAACCTTTCAATTTAGCACACAGATTTTCATCAGACATCATCGAAATCTTCATTTTAAAAACCTCTACTCAGTCATGAACTCTCGTGAAAAAGGGCTTTAGAACTTTTTTAAAAGTATGACTTCACGTTTTGTTTGAATGCATTTTCTCCCACATATCAGCAGCACCTGCTTTGATCTTTGCTTCTGTCAGATCCCAGCAGCACTTCCTCTGTTGTGGATTTATATCAGGAGTAAAACAGGCCTACAGCTAGAATTATGATTCATCTACAAGTCAGTAATGTGCCGTCTCAGATTCTGCCTTTGTGCATTGTTTTTTTTTTTTGTTTGTTTGTTTTTTATTTATGTTTTATTCAGATAATAGGCGTTTGCTATTTATTTTAAAGTATTGTTTTATGGCCTGGCCCAGATAATCATTTCACCGGTGGTTGAACAAAATCACAGTATTTGCACATGCTATTTGCAGAGTTCCCAGAGTTCCTGCTTTTTTTCAAAAGCATTATTTTTTTGATTTTGTACTTATGTCTAATGAGATTCATTTCTCTTCTGAAATTTAGAGCTCATAAGAGACAAAACAAAACCAGTGTGTGATGTTTTTGTATTGAGCTGCATCGTAATACAAGGTGTTCATGTTGTCGTGTTAATAAATAAATAAAACGCAGCATATTGACAGTGCAGCTGTACATGGCCTTGTGCATCAATACAGACTGCATAATGTGCTCGTGATAGAACAGGATTTCTTTTTAAAAAAAAAAAAAAATGAAAGCATGCATGCAAGGAAACGGCAAAATAAGCCATTGCAAGATCAAACCAAAAAGGGCAGAGTGTCACTAATGTTCATGTAATGTTTTGCTGGAGGTAAAGTGGTGTGTGAACCTCTTACTATGCTGTTCCAGCCACTTGACCCGTGGATCCCCAGACAAAACCATCAGTAATGAGCTGCCATAGCAACAGGGCAGAACCTCAGGAAGCCTCAGGACCAAGATAGAAACAGATGAGGAAAGGGCACTACAGCACAGCAGGAAAATCTTAATGCAGACATTTTAATTGCCACATTTTAGAATTTTAGCGCTGAAGACAATAAACCAAAATTATGTTACACAGGGCAAGAGTTGAGAATGGCACAAAAAAGTCAGAAAAGCCACGAGGAAGAAAGAACAGCAGTACTAAAGAGCACAGCAGATGGGAAAAGTAGCCGGCACTCTCACCAGCCATTCCTTGTGGGAAATGAAAACGAAGTGAGATGGCACCTAATTATACCTCGCTTACCAAATCAATTTGAGCCAAAAAAAAAAAACAACAGCAACAGGCAAGAAATCTATTCCCAGCATGCCGCAGACCATAAAGGAAACACATAACAAAATTGAAATCATCAATGACCGTCAGCAAGAGCGGATGCTGGTGTGGCTACTGGCAGCCCAGTGGTGATCTGAGCCTTATCCTCACATCTGCAAATCACCAATCTTGTGAAAGAAAAAAAAAAGACCTGGAAGCACTCCCAGTCGCTGAAAGTGAGCAAGTCTGAAAGCAAATCAAAATCACAGACAAAGATTTCCCAGCAACTCTCCCAACTATCTGCTCTCTCCATCACATGGTATACAGTGGAAATACACCATTAATTAATGTCATTGGACGAACGGGCATGTCTGCAGCCAAACATTAAAATATAAACCTTTACAGCATCCGTGTGCCAAACATGTACCAAACATGAAGCCATCTCTCCTCCAAAGCTTTGCTGAGCAGCCAGCTGCAGCTGCTTGTGTACTAACTTTGATGTTTCATTCATTTTCCTGGTAGGTTGTAAATGTATCTATAGCTACAGAGCATGTGGCTTATGTGACATGATGCGGTGTCAGGTGAAATGTAAAGGTAGAGCCACACCTTTCACACAACATGGTCGTTTCTGTCTGCTTGCCTCTTGTCTGCTCCACAGAATGACTTCACGTGTCCTCGTCTTTGTACCGGCTTATTTGTTTGACACCATGAATACAATGAGCAAGTGCTGAACTTACTAAAGCGATTGACAAAACTGCAAAATGTTTTGTATCGTCCATCCATCTTCTACCACTTATGCAGGTCACAAGAGCATCAGCTAAGAGAAGGAGCCCAGATGTCCCTCGCCCTACCTAGACATGTACTCCATTCTGGGGAGATCCCAAGGTATTCCCAGGCCAGATGGGATATATTATCCCTCCAGCATATTCTGGGTCTGCTCTGTGGTCTCCTTCTAGTTGGACATGTCCAGAATACCTCTCCAAGGAGGCGTCCTAATGAGATGGCCAAACAAAATCAGCTGGTACCTTTCAATGTAAAAGAGTAGCAGTTCTACTCTGGGCTACTTTTTGATATATCTGATCTCATCCCGTCCCTAAGGACTCCCAACACCCTTTATTAAAAAAAACAAAACAAAACAAAAAAAAAACTCATTCCTGATCTCGTCCTTTCAGTGATTACCTACATTCACGGCCATAGGTNAAAAAAAAAAAAAAAAAAAACAACTCATTCCTGATCTCGTCCTTTCAGTGATTACCTACATTCACGGCCATAGGTGAGGGCGAGTGTTTTAGTCAATTCTGTTACAGTGATAGGAGGGAGGATTAGTTAAACTTTTTGTGGAATGTGTATGTCTGTGGAATCATATAACACAGAATCCCTGTGTGTTACGATTGTAACAACACAATAAGTCAATATTTCAGGAATCACACACTGATTTTTCAAAGAAGCCAGAAACCGCAAACAGTTTGGAACAATGCAGACGTGTCACAGAGATCACGCTGCATTGATTGGCAGGGCTGGTGGTGCTCTGTGTATGTCTGTAGCATGACTCTGGTTTCCATGTTAACAGAGCATGCATTCTTAAAACGACTTCACACCAAGAAACATACATTTGTTACCGTTTGTATAGCATCCATCTCCATCCAAAACTTTGCCTTATTTTTACACATTTATGCCTTTAAATTCACTAATGCAGTGATGATGCAAGACACTCAAACTCTGTAAATCCAAACAGGCCCATAAGGAAATCTGATATGTGTCCAAATATATATTTGTTATATTACATTCACACGAGTGGCATACACTGTGCATGAGAATGTCTCAAATTTATGATTTAAAAATGAAATAATATGTTTTTTTATATGAAGATATATGTTTACCTCTCTCTGGTATAGAAGCATTTATGCTTAGATATTAAATTTACAAATGGTGGACTCACAAGCAAATCACACACACACACACATATATATATATNTTAGATATTAAATTTACAAATGGTGGACTCACAAGCAAATCACACACACACACACATATATATATATCTATATCTATATCTATCTATATAGATATCTATATCTATCTATATAGATATAGATATCTATATCTATCTATATAGATATAGATATATATATAAAAGCTCAGGTCCTCTACCAGAGGTCTGGGAGTTTGAGGGTTGTGAGCAGTATCTTAGCTGTTCCTAGGACTGCATCTTCTGGACAGAGACCTCAGATGTTGTTCCTGGAATCTACTGGAGCCACTCTCCCAGTTTGGGGGTCACAGCCCCTAGTACTCCTGTTACTACTGGGACCACTTTGTACTTCACCTTCCACATTCCATCCAATTCTTCCTTCAGCCCTTGATATTTCTCTCACTTCTCATGCTCTTTCTTCCTGATGTTGCCATCACTTGGGATTGCTGCATCAATCACTGCTGCTCTCTTCTGCTCCTTGTTGACCACCATGTCTGGTTGGTTAGCAGCAACCTGCTACCTGCTTGTTGGTCTGGAACTTGAACTCCCACAGGATCTTAGCTCTGCCTTTCTCAATGACCTTCGGCAGTGTCTCCCATTTGGACTTAGGGACTTCCAGTCTGAATTCAGCACAGATGTTCTTGTACTATCCAGCCACTTGGTTATGCCTCTCAGTGTACGCTTTCCCAGCTAGCATCTACACCCTGCTACCAAGTACTGGACTGTCAGGGGCATCTTCATATATATATAGTCTGAGTATTAGACACATGTCACTGAGGGTCTTGGAATAATAATCATTCACACTGACTCCTGAGTGTCCACAGACTGTGGAGTCAGCATCCTGAGTGGAAGAGGTGGGTGAATCACCATGAGGCTTCACCCACTCAAAGTGCGCTGAGCAGTAATTAGCGGTGCTTTAACACGTTAGTATTCATTGAGAAAGTGAGGGACAGCAAGTGAAAGTAAGTATAGACTGAGGAAAACAAATAACAGTTGCTCTGTTTGTGGAATGAATGAGGTGAAAGGAATGAAAGATGAGGTGATGGAAGGACGAGAGGAGCTGCCGACACTGATAGACTGCGGATGATGAAAAGCTGTTTGATGCACAAGTGTGGAACCATTAATGAAAAGGAAAAGAGGGCAGCCTTCGTTCCCATCGTTAGCCTTCATTAGCCTCCTCTCTGGGGGGTCAGTTCTGAACGCACTGAGGAAGCGGTCGGATGGAGGGAGACGCGCAGCAGATGGAAAGACGAAGGCACGGAATGAAAGAAAATAAAACAGGGGAGGGGGTGTATTTGAGTTTTGCTGATGGGAATGTGTGTGTGTAAGATAAACTNAATAAAACAGGGGAGGGGGTGTATTTGAGTTTTGCTGATGGGAATGTGTGTGTGTAAGATAAACTGAACTTGTGGGACTGTGTGTCTGTGTGTGAACTCCCATACTGTGTCGTCTATACATACAATATATGAGACATCCTCTTACAGCGTGACTAATTATCTGCTGAAACACTGTATTAGTTGCATGATTACCAGCATCGTCTATAGCTAATTACATAGCCTGCTCCCGCCTGACCTCTGCCAGCATGATGCATTACTCTGCTCCTCCATCTCACACTCCTCTGTCCCTCCGCCATCTTCTCCCTCCCTCCCTCCCTCCCTCCCTTTATCTTTTTTTAAACTTCAGTTCAAATCTCTTTGAGAAGTTTCACCCTTTTACATCTTATCTTTTACTACGCATAAAATATGCCCATAAAATATATAAAGGAACATTTTACCCCTGCGGTCAAAAACAGCATAACCCACCACCCCGTTAATTAAATGAACTGTGGAATATGCTGCACGTTGCTTTGAGATTTATACATGTTTAATTCTTTTCTTATAAACTAAGATCTACTGCATGAACACATGTTAAGGCCGGTAAACAGCAAGTAAACTAAATCACATCACAAAATAAAACTTTGGCTTTCCCCTTTCTTTCAACAACAATATACAACAAGTTTCTTGAACTTCATTTTATTTGGACTGCATGTGTTCTTGGTTTGGCAGGAGTAGCAAAAAAAAAAACAAACCGTCATGAAGTGAGCAAAGTTTAAGCAAAGCATCTGCAAAGGCTGTCTCTATTTATTAAAGTAGCATCTTTTACTGTCCCACCCCTCAAACCAACGTAAAATGCTTCAAAGGGTTTAAGTGCTGATATCCTGCCTAGTATCGATCCCACCTTTCAAACTTATTTCAGGTCAAAACCAAAAATCTTAAAGAAAGGCAGATGCTTACAGCAGAAAAAAAAAAAAAAANAAAAAAAAAAAAAAAGTACACACATAGTAGACTGAAATCAACAGGTATTAGCAGTAAAAATAATTCAAGTATTGAAAGTGAATATCGTCACAATGATACAAAGAAAAGATAGAATATGTAAAGTATGTGATCCAGGAATCCAGGAGTGATTCGTGGACTTGGTGCCTTTTTGAGAAAAGTGTTGATTTTGTTTAAATGAGTTGGATTGGTTTTTATTTTATTTTTTCCTTCTCCTGTATTGTCTGCCTTTATTTGTATTTTTTGTATTGTGTGTTTGTACTCCATACCATTTTCTTTTGGTCAGGAGTTCAATAAAATTAAATGAAATGAAAGAAAACTTCAGCGAAAATCTTGCACCTCCAAATTTGGGGATTTTTTTATACTTTGAGATCAGCTGAAGGAGGAAAATAAAGAAGAAATTAAATTAAATTCCATTAATATTTAATAAAATGAAGGAAACAAGAAAGAGGGAAGAAGGGAAGAAAATAAAAGCATAAATTTAGAATTAAAGAAAGTGTTATGAAGTGAAAATACTCGAGTATTCTGGTGTAAATTAAGTCCCGCTACCTCACATTTACAGTATAGTTCATAGTACAGTACTTGAGCCAGTGTATTTTGTTACTTTCTACCTTTGGACACAGTTCAGCTGGAAGGTTTGATGCCTTCTCTGCTGTCTGAGGTACACAGACCGATCCGTACTTACTGCCCTAATGGTTGGCTAATGTGATTTAGCGAGGATCAAAGTGCTACGTAGGCTAAAAGTGAAGGGAATTGGCCTTAGGTATGGGTAATGGCTATCTGACCTGAAGCCTTTTGAGAAAAGAAGAAGGACTTCCATGATAAGTGGGCACTTTTGGAGCTGGCACACTGCCTCATAAGTATCTAGTGCATAATATACCACACGCATACACACACAAGAGTCTGGAAAGTTCATTGTACAAGGAGGTTGTCACTCCACCTACAGGACAAGCAGCACCACCCTGCTGTATATTACAATCAGAGATGAAAACGTTTTGCCGGAGACACAGGGTGTATTATAGATCAGAATATGAAGTATGAGAAGTGGTGGTTCTGTGCTGTAATCCCGGCTGTTCTGGGTTTTATATTCGCTTTTCTGTTCACACTTGCTCCTTAGTAAACAAGGTAATTGCCTCTGCCCTTTAGAGGTGGCATAAATGCTTTTAAAGTCCATAGAAGCATCAAACTTAAGACAAAGTGATGCAGATTCACGAGCAGAGTGGCAGATAAAAGTGAGAGTCTGGAGGTTTTCTGAATGAGAGCAGTTGACCCTGTGGGTTAAGCAAAGGGATGATGCTGTAGAGGAGGCAGAGACAAAGTGGAAGTACGGTAGAGAAGAATAAGCACTTTCCTTAGTAGGGTCAGGGCCGGCCCTAGCCTTTCCGGGGCCCCATAGGCAAGTTGTTTGCTGGGGGCCCCCCATCCAAGGGAAGTTTTGGTAATGCTTTCAATATGATTTTATTCATAAAATCAGAGATGGTATTTTTGGTGTGAATGTTGTCAAGCTAAATAAAATAATAATAATAATAATAATGATAATAAATAAATAAAAACACAGATATCTGTGGATTACTAAATATTGTTTGTCATTTTTAATCTTATTTCACTCTCCCCAACAGCCAAAATTAAAATGCAAATTAAACACTTTTCAAACTGCTGTAGTAATTTCTAATAACGTACAAAAGGGGCGTGGCTATCTTTTACCTCCCACTCCACAGTATTAATCTTACATCCCGCAATTCCCCCAACCCACTCCATAAACATCTCTATGATCCTCATCTTGACTAAAACGTAATATCAAACCATAATATGTATAAATTCCATGTTATATTAGTTCCCTGCTGAATAAAGGTGTGTTTTATAACACACCTTTAGTGAGTGGTCTAAGCACATTGAGCTCTATATATACTGTTCCCACTTCTATCAGGTAATATAGCTCACAAAGTTAGTGCATAGACTTGCAGCTCCTGAACTTATTTACCGCTAATGAAAGGTCACTTTAGTTTCACTCTTGGTGTGGGGGCCCCCTAGCGGCCGCGGGCCCTAGGCAACCACCTAGTTCACCTATGCCACGGGCCGGCCCTGAGTACGGTTGTTATAAGTTATCAAAAGTGCACCGCCAATATCAAAACACAAGATTTCCATTCAATGGCTAAAGCATGAGGAGAGGGAGAAAGAAAAATGTCTGATGTGGTCTCAAGCTGCAGGATCCATAAGCACTGGTTTTAGGCACAGATGATTAAGTTTCATGGAGATTTCTGTAAAAAAAATAAAATTAAAATAAAAAAAGGGGGAGCTGGTCACAGTTCACAGCTCATTTTAGGCCCTGAAACAGTGAACATCTATAATCTCTAGTATGTTCCAGGGCCCCTGTCCAACTCTGACCCCCCGAATCTCCGACACTTTCCCTTTCGTCCTATATAAACAGCCGTTTCCGTAGCCTACTTCCTAAACTGCAAATGGATAAAGACGAGGCTGATCTTTTATTTACCACTTCTCCTTCTGCTCATTCTACCCTATCTTCAGCCTTCCTCAAAGCTCTCTGCCACTCGCTAAGCTTAGTGACTTTTGCTGCAGCCACAGCTGTGTGTGATTTTATCACCTAAAGAGAGGAGAGCTTTTCCTTGTCTGTATTCCACAGGTGTCAGGTATTAGAAGAAGTGAAGGAGGGAAGAGCATGGCAGACAGACAAGCGAAAGAGAAAAAGGAAAGGCAAATGAGACATGGAGAGGAGTCAAATGAGATGACAGTTTCCAGAGGATGGGTCAGAAAATGACTTGGTGTGTCGGCAACAGTAAGTTGAGGAATGCAATTAGCATGAGGTGTGTGTATTGGAAGAATGTTGAGAGAGACTGTAAAATCCCTGCAGGGATGTAAAGCCACCAGGGAGCGTTGCCTGCAGGGAAGAGGATAAAAAGAAGGTGACTGACATTCACTTTAATTCCTGATTCACCACAAGACTTCCAATTTATAAACCTGAAACCTGAAAAGAGCTGCGTAGTACCATGCAGACAAGGAAACTGGGCAGCAGGAAGAAAGACAGACAAAGAAGAGGAGAGAGAAGGAGACAGAGACTGACTTAATTCCTCACAGTGGGGATCACGTATAGGGGAAAGTTGAGATAATTCCGGGTCTGACGCAGTATGCAGACGATAAGAGATGGAAAAAAGAGAGAAAAATGGAAAAGTTAAAGACATGGGAAAAAGCCACTGAGGAGAAGTGTAAACAAAACAAGAACAGCAAACAACGAGACGCAGCACTGCTAAACACCACTGCAGTCCACCGTGCACAGTAATTATTCCACTGCTAATGATCCAAATGCAATCTGAACTCCATTGTGTTTAATTTAGGACATCAGAGAGCAAACAGGAGGAACACACAGGCGGATGCTGAAGAGCGGAGCCTTGCTTAGCGCATGGTCTCAGCTGAAAATAAGCAACATTCAGGCATTTACCAACTCAGGACACTGATACTCCCACAGACTGACATATCTGCTCCATACAATATTTTCCATCAGTCAAAATATAAATAATTAAATCCTGTAATATTTTAGGGTGTAAACAATAATTCAATAGTCTTCAGTAGTATAAAAAACGTAAAGAAACATAACAGCCTCCAATGCTAAACAGCTGCCATGACGCTGCAATTATACATATCCTAAGTCCAGTTCCAGCACAAGCCTGTGGTTTGAGGCAAAGAACTCAACTGAAGTGAGAGTAGCGACTAAACTAACAATATTATAACATATTACTGTAACACTACAGGCAGTCCCCGGGTTACAAACGAGTTCTGCTCCCACGACTGTTCGTAAGTCGGATTTGTAAGTTGGAACAGTTACATAAGGTGCGTATCTAGCATATATATTTACCTTTTTACGCATGAGAAATTGGATTTACGCTTTGGAAGCATGGTTATGAAGGTTACAAAAAAGAAAAAAAGGCCAACAACACACACAACTCGGTGTTTACAGCAAGCGCGATCCGACTTAAAATAGCGACGGCCGCTGCACTGCTGACGACGCGCAATGTTTTGACGTGCGTCGTAAAGTAGTGCAGCGTTCATTATTACGAATCATTGTATGTAACTCAAATTTTTAATTTAATAGGCTTTATGGCGGTCAGCGCGTAAGTTCGGGTTGTTCGTAAGTCGGACGTTCGTAAATCGGGGACTGCCTGTACTACTTTTTCTGTCACAGGGAGTAATTGTGGTAAAAGTAATTGGGGTTTGGTTTTGTCCCTTCATCCTCCCTTAAACATCAGCCCTTCATCAGTACACACACACACACCATTTTGAATCTGTTACATACTGTATTTCACCTATTTTGTGTTTATTACTGCTNACACACACACACACCATTTTGAATCTGTTACATACTGTATTTCACCTATTTTGTGTTTATTACTGCTTTGTATATTGCATTATCCAAACATTTTATGAATTTCTACTTTGATGCGTCAGCAAAATTGTTGTTTTTTTGAAACTTTCATGCCAATAAAGCCTTTGAATTGAAAAAAAAATTGAAAAAAATTGAAAAAAAAAATGAATTGAATACAGCTAGCTAACGCTTATGGGAGCATATCTATGTTCTGAGGATCACATGTTCCCAGGATCCTACTATATGTTCCCCAGTTCAATATTCCGTTAATACACATCAAGCGTGTGTTAACCCTAACCCTTTACATGCTCTATTGTGCTATAAAGAGCTGGGTAACACAGGACCCTAGGAATATGGGAATATGGGAACCCCCCCAGTGATGTGTTCTTGGTATTCACCTGGGTGTTCCAGCTTCAAGTGGAGAAAGAAATTTGTTGTACAGTTGACTGTTAGCCAGTTAGCCTTGTAGCTGAGCCATTTCCAAACAAACAAACAAAGGTAGCTCCTTTTTAGGAACTATTTCGACATTTATTTCTGACAAATTTTAATCATGTAAAAGACTTCTACAAAACTCACCATGAATGACAAGATGTGGCACAGCCTGAGGTAATATCTTCCAAACAGTAGAGTTCTGCCACAGTAAACAGAACACTATCGCTAATGGTGACCTGGTTTTGCTCATTAATGTTTTACCTGTAACTTTTACCTATACGCTTCCACATAGGGCTACGCCATCAATCTTTCATACAACGTGACGATCTCGCTGCCTTTATATATAGTCAGGAAAACTTTATTTAAAAGCTATCTGGAAGTGTAATAGGTGGTTAGCTGTGAACGTGGGCTCTGTTTGCTCTAAGCGAGTGGAGGTCAAAGGTGAACACGGTTTATAACTGTGATGTTCATGTGTGATCGTGTAATTTTTGTTTTGTTGTTTCAGCCACGAGCCAGTTGGAATTCGACCTTGAAGGGTCGCTGCATTTCTTTAGGCTGAGTTGTGTACATTGATTTACAAATTCTCTCTCTCTCTCTCTCACTGTCTCTCTCTCTCTCCCTCTCCCTTGTTGCAGATGCTTTCTCTCTAATTAAAAGAGGAGAGAAGCTGCCAAGTAACTCTGGTGAAACTGCAGACCACTGAGCTTTCCAAACACACACCCACACGCACGCCCACACGCACACATGTTCACAAATAGATTGCACATGGGCACCCTCTAACAAATCTGTTTGGAGGAGATGCTGCCCCTGACAAATCACTCCAGCAGACAGTCTGCGTACCCTATATGCACTGTATCTCCTATGGAGAAGACAGATAAGATGTGAATTCAATCACTGCTGCAGCTTTGCCTTAGGCGGTTTGTAGCCACGGTGAATTTTTTTGCTGTTTTATCTAGTTAGCAAGCCAGCTGTATCTGCAGGAGTACCATACACTTTAGACAGCTACTGTAACAGGAGCAAAGATATGCCAAAGTAGATGCCATGGCTAAAATAAGATGCTTTTTATAATTGGCTTCTAATTAATTCTAACCATGTATCGGAAACATCATATTAACACACAGCTTTTATCTTCTCCTCAGACAATATACGGAGGAATGACCTTTGTGATCTTTAACAGTGATTTAAAGGTCAGCAAATGACTGAATTTATAGGCTAAACAACAAAATCTTCTGGATCCTTTTTCCAGAATATTATCTGGATTACCTTCAAAATTTAATAATTTCTTTCTCTTGAATTATCTATCTGGCCCTTAATTTAATCCAGATCCATCCATGACTTTTTTAAATATCCTAACAAACAAACAGACAAACAAGCGGCGGAGATCCCATAACCTCCTTGATGGAGATAAAAACTCATTTTCTAAAACTCATAATCTAACTAATTAAGTAATATTTTGACTCTCAGAACTTTTTTTCTTTGCATTACTTACCATAAATGCTCAAATCATGACCAGGGCCTTTATTTCTCTCAACTGCACAGAGAACCAGGCCTTTATTAGAGGCAGGCTTTTATTTCTAATTTTAAGCTATTTAATCTCCATGCTTCCCAACAAAGTTTCCCATGGCTGCGTTATACTTAAGAGTCCTTCAGTTTTCCTTTAAAACAATCTGGGAACGATGAGTATGGTGCCGTGCTGAAAGTAAGGCAGCATCCCTGTAACGGCTGTTTATGGATGTGTGGT
The DNA here is from genome assembly GCA_014773175.1 of Lucifuga dentata. Taxonomy (NCBI): domain Eukaryota; kingdom Metazoa; phylum Chordata; class Actinopteri; order Ophidiiformes; family Bythitidae; genus Lucifuga; species Lucifuga dentata. Next base: position 177,739 of record VXCM01001648.1, read on the forward strand.
GTGAATGTGTGCGGCTTTCAGCGTGTCCCGCCGCCGATGGACGAACCCATAACTGCATAAAAACCATGCCACAAGCGAGAAGCATTTCAGTGTGAACACGCCTCCAGGCAGCTTTTATAAAGGTTCATTTTTATCCATTTTATCCACTTTTGGTTGGTGATGACAGCGGAGTGACACTTGCTCCTCGCCGAGGATGGACTCCACGTTTACGGCTTTGTTTCATGTTGCACCCAGCCGCCTGCAGGTTAAGGGACAACGGCTGGAAAGAGGTTTAAAGTGGTTTGGTATTTCAGATATAGCTACTGTCATCTGGTGGCAGCAGCAGATTATACTAATATTTGCCTGAACCAGTAACAGACATACACCAAACCCGCCTTTATTTGCGACCGGCCTTTGCCCCAGCTATAATTAGATACCGGCCACTATTTGAATACTGGTTTTTATTAGAGCATTTATGGTATAATCTTGCAACCACAATTTATTTATTTATTTATTTTTTAATTAGGATAAACCCCTTGAGATGTACCATCTCGTTTTCGAGGGGGTCCCGACATATATCACAAACAGACAAACATTACTTATGCTGTGTTCACAGACCTCAGAAGTCAAATTTTTCCCAGTTGGAAGCTCCAACTTCCAACCCCAAACCATTCCAGCCAAATGTAATCAAAAAAGCATAGCTGAACGCCAATAATTACTGTAAAATTAATTAAACTTAGCAATAAATGCTAACTAAAGTAAAGTTAGACTACAGGACTGTTTGGTTGTGTTGTTTTACAATGATATTAATCACAGTGGTTATTGAACTTTGTGCAGAGAAGTAATATTATGATATTATTTACACTTACATATCAATGGCAAACAGTTATTATACAAAATAGATAGTTAACTTGGCGATATATTCTGACCTTTTTCTTTCAATTTCACACAAGAAAAAATACTTTATTCGCCTTTTAGCTGATCATTTCCATTCACAAAGCTCACTTCCACGGCGCTGCCATGTTGAGTGACGTCATGTTCAGTAAGTTGGGGTAGATCATTTTGGTCCGAGTTTCCCAGCCGGAGCTCCAACTTAAAATGCCGTTCCAACACATTTTTCCAAGTAAGAAATTGTAAAAATCTGAGTTCCGAGGTCTGTCAAACGCAGCAATAGCCTGTACATATTTTTATTTTTTTTAATTGGGAAAACCAGAGCACCCCAGAGGAAACCCATGTAAGCATGTGGAGAACATGCAAACTCCACACAGAAAGGCCCTGCCCCGGCCGGGAAGTGAACACACAACCTTCTTGCTGTGAGGCAACAGTGCTAACCACTGAGCCACCGTACCCCCCCAACTATGAATGACAATTCTCAAGCTGTTTATCAAAATCAGCTTAGTCCTAAATACACTGATATGGCTGTGAAGAGTCGCTTAGAGAACTACATAAGTAGCTCAAAGCCATGGATCACCTGTAAAGGCAGTTACAGCAACTCCTCTTGAAAATAATAAGGTATACTATCACCATAAATACAACAGAATAAAACATAATGTATCCAGTCCAAAGATCTCAGCAGCTTCCCCGTCTGAAGTTCAGATAATTCTGATAATATGTTGAGCCCCATCAGAAAAAGGAAGCACTGACATCTGATTAAAGACTGGCCTGGATATGGGCTGAATTATTTAAGAGAACGTATTAATGGAGAGAGAGAGAGACAGAGAGAGAGAGAGAGAGAGAGAGCGTAAACGAAGATNCGTATTAATGGAGAGAGAGAGAGACAGAGAGAGAGAGAGAGAGAGAGAGCGTAAACGAAGATAGTCATCTGAGTCACTGCACAGTCATCCTGGAACAATAACCACACAACGACCCCGTGTGTGACTGTCTTTAACACATATATGAATCTGCAAATCCAGCCTTTATTCCATTTATTCTCAGCTTAGGGAATTAATGGAGCTGACTTCTTGGAGACCGACATTTCTACATCAAACAAAGAAACAGTCTCACTTCTTCAACAGCAGCCTGTCGTGTCAACACTGCTGATGTCTCAGAGATTAAAGGACCCTCCAGGCAGCCATTTTTCCACACTCGGGCTATTCCAGGGGACAAACTAATCCCTATAAATCTTATCAAGGATATGTGAGAAACCCAACCATATGTAGGGGAGATTAGTGTGGATGGGCTTTTTTTCTCTCATTTTCTCACTTTAGATAACAAGGGTGCTGGTCACACACACATGCACACACACAATCAATTTTCACATTTAGCATTGTTTTCTTTGAAACTGTGAGAAGTGATAACTGGAACAAAAACCTTATCAACCCCGCGCACTGAACAAGGCCTTCTGAGACCGAAGCACGTTCCCATGCATACATCCAAACTTTTTTCATTTTCACACACACGACTACTTAGCCTGGCTCACCATCAAACCCGCTTCCCCTGCTCCGCTAGCAAGTGCGGCATGACTTGGCTGCCCTGCTTTCTCAGCTCACATTATGCCATCCCTCATTACTTCCACATGCCAATAAAAAGAATCCAATCTCCTGATGCCTTTTGAAGTACAGAAATGGAAAACTGAGCCTTGATACAAAGAGACAAAAGACAAGCGAAAGACTGAGGAGGGAGGAAGAGAAAGCCAGAGGAGTGGGGAGACAGAAAGAGGAAGAAAGAGCTGGTGAGAGATGTAAGGACCCAGCAATGGACAGTTTGCAATGGAGATAAAAGGAGGAAGCTGAGAAGTAAATTATGCGTGTTCTGATTTGATTTCTATGGCAGATATAATGATGGTTAGTTTTCTATTCATCTTCCAGGCTCTGTGGGAATAGAGTAGGCAAATCGAGTATTAGGATCTGGCCAGTGGGCAATGAGGAGGGCTATTAAAGGATCATTACCATCTCCTGCCATTATGGGGCTGTTGCTCCAGAGGAATTACCTTTCTAATGAGACCAACCTGAAACTGACTGCTTGCAGCAAGCCTGATGTACATTACACAAAAACACACACACACAGTTTGGATTGATAGTGCTTGCTGTTTGCTACCAACGTAGGCGCGTGCACGAGACATGGCGAGAGCACACGTGCACACCCACACATTCATGACAAACACACCGGCTCATATTTGCAAGTGGCATAGGTGTCCAATTAATCGTTTTGACAGTTGTTGTTTGTCTGCTCGACACAGGCAGGAAGCCACTTGTTTCCTTTCATTTCATTGGCTGCTCGCGCGGCTCTACCTGTCAGTGCATTTACTGCCTCTCTTGCGTTGAAATGCTCTCTGACACTGTGACTGCCATGTGTGCTCTGCAGCTGTGGAGCTTTAAGCAGTCATTAACTTGAAATTCTATCTTGGCAACACAGATGCTTTCTGACACCAGCAAAACAGTTTCTGTCTTGTTGCGTTGTGCTTGAAAAGTGAAGGTAAGAGGTTCAAATAAAAGGGCGTCTGATGCAGTAACACATTCACATGAAATAAAACATGCCAGGAAACTTTCTTATGAAGAATCTGCACAAGTTGAATTCAAAAGCTGAATTGCCCGCATCCTCCAGTAAATTTTGCATTTTTTTTTTTTTTCACCCATGTGGATCAAGAAAATCTTATCTTCTGTCTGATCTGGACAGGTATGAGCAGCGGCGACTTTTAGCCCTGAGACAGCTGATTTTAGCCAGCATCTCTGTGTAATTTTTGCTGTTTAATGCATATCAGACATGTGCGACATGAGCAAAATAAAAAATGAAATTGGGTCACTTGTACCTGGTGCTGTAAATGCAGTATTAAATGGTTTTATCACAAGAATGGAAATACAGAAATAAGTTGCGGCGCAGTAAAGACATGTTTGTTTCTTCCTGCTTTTGGTTCCTTTAGTTGGGTCACCTAATGATGATGTCAAACAAAAAAAATGAATACATAAAACTCTTGGATATCCAATGAAATTCCAGACTCCTAATCATCACTTTTGGCCACAGTGGTCATTATTAACTAAACATTATGTAAATTTCTTTAAGTTTAGGCTACTTAAGTTTATGTTTGCATACAAAAACCGCTGATGTTGCTGCAGCTGTGACACAAAATGAAAAAAGCAACAATTATAGCCTTGATCATGTTTCTACCTGAACTTACTAATAAACAAAGCAGTTGCTTAAATGTTCCAGAAATGGACTTTAGCATTTTAGGAGAAAAGTAGGAAGCTACTGTTATTATAATATGACAAGACATATTCATTCTGCAGACGGCGTCAATATGCAATGCAGCCTCAAGAGGGCACAAGCCAGTGTCCTCCTTGTGTCGGTCCCAAGCCCGAATAAATGC
>VXCM01001651.1:0-94289 GCA_014773175.1 Lucifuga dentata
CTACTCTTTCCCATAACTTCATTGTGTGGCTCATCAACTTTATTCCTCTGTAGTTGCCACAGCTATTTCATTCATTTCATACCTATATGAATTTATAGTCCAGAAAACATTCTCTCTTGCACTGAATGTGTTAAGCTAATTGGTTACAGGGCCTAATGTAGATTTCATTTGAACAAAAGAAAGCAAAAACAATTTAATTCATACATAAAGCATGTTGGTCAAATGATACAACATAAAAATATGCTACAGTAACACAATATACATTCATCTACACAATGTCCCTCCATAGTCGAAAAATTCTTCTCTCAGGTACTTTTTAAAAAAAAATTTATTTATAACTGTTGGTTATGAGACATGAATAGAGTCTTATGTATTGACAGCATTACTTAAGCATGCAGTGCTGTATTACTTTCAAAACCATGAGAATTGAGCCACTACTATATGTTAATATATATATATATACTTTTTTTAATGTTCCTAAAATTTTGTAACTATGATGGAAAGATCCTCAACCCCTCCCTCGTTGGTGACGTTAGAGTTTCCCATAAAAGCTGTTGTGAAGCGGAGCAGAGCTCACTTTCTCCCCACGCTTCTCCTCCTGTCACGCAAGATTCAATATGTGCGGGATTAGACTGTAAATTCTTTGCCTCAGGTTACATGGCGACACGGAGATGACACAGACTGACTTTAACGTGACTTAGCAATGCTTTCCTGAGGTAATAATAGTAGGTTTTTTTTATTATTATTTTATAAGTGTGGGGAAAGCTGCAGTGTTACTAAAAGACGACAACATCCTTACAGACTTTAACTAGGCGCACATTGGCATTTGACGAATCCGGAGAAGCGGACGCGCGGCACGTAAAGGTCCTGGGAGGAAAATCTAAATATACGTCTACTAACCACGCAATTTGTGGCCCTTCTGTATGGAGTAGGTGTCAACTGCGAGCTCTCTACATCAGTTTCAGAATGAATATGAACGTTAAAAATGATATAAAGCACACGTTGCACGTCTCCAAGGCTAAATCCCATGGCTAAAAACCGGAGAGGACAGCCGCTAGACTTGCAGTTATGCTCCCATGTGCGCAATGTGAACCAGCTCCAACTCTCCGCCCAAACTGAATAAAGACAAGCTCCGACGACAGGATGTTTTCTGGCCAGGCTGGTCTGAATTACAGCTTCAACCTGAGCGATGAGTGGGAGCTGGTGGACTCACAAGGGCGGCTCTCCCCCACGGGCTTCATAGTGCTGTCCGTGGTGCTGAGCTTCATCATGACTTTTGGTTTTCTCAACAACTTCGTCGTCCTGTTTATGTTTTGCAAATTCAAGAAGCTGCGGACTCCAGTGAACATGCTGCTGCTGAACATCAGTGTCAGTGACATGCTGGTGTGTTTGCTCGGCACCACGCTAAGTTTTGCCTCCAGCATCCGTGGAAAGTGGCTCCTTGGTCGTATAGGCTGCTGCTGGTATGGCTTCATCAACTCCTGCTTTGGTAAGCTATAGCAAACTGCATTTGCCAGAGGAAAAAAATAAAATCCTGGTATATTCCAGAAACTGTTCTTTATTGTTCTTTAGTCTGCAAGAAAAATTTTGGTTTAGCCATCAAGTTAGTGTTCCATTCATGTACACACAGCTTAACATGCATACTTTTAGATTTTTTTTTTTTTTTTTANATTTTTTTTTTTTTTTTTAATCTAAGTATAGGCTACTGTAGCTGTTAGGAGATAATATCAATAAATGTTTTATTTTCCTCACAAACATGCAGCAGTAAACAAGAATGCTTTAATTTCTTTTCTTTATATTAATTTCTTTCTTTTCATCAGTCTGTTAGGAGTGTTTCACTAGAAATAAGCCTTGTTCAGTTATATTCACTGTGGTGACAGAGACCTCTTGACTGCATGGGAATAACTGTGCTAAAATTGGTTCCAAGCAATCCTGTTTCCACTACCCACAGCACTTCATATATTCCATCTGTCCCTGCTCCCCCACATCAGATTAACTAAACGTGTGTGTTCACATGGCTGATCAAGAGTTGGTGCCTCCCAGATCTTGGTGGGCTAAACAAACCTGATTTAGCTAATCAGAGCAGGGGGAGCTGAAAAGTAAGCAGGAAGAACCACTACAGCAGAGCATGAAGTCTTTCTCTGACTCATAACCCATTAGGTAACTTGATTTGATTCAAAATATGTAGAGAAATAAAGGCCTACTTTTATTTATATTGCGATTTCTCATAATTGCTGCTTTATTTCTTTATTTCATAATTGCTGCTTTATTTCTTGAAAACAGTGAAAAAGATAATCAGGAATATTTTTTTCCTGATAGCTATTATTATAAAAAAAATTAAATTAAAAAAATTAAAAATTAAATTAAAAAAAAAAATGTTCCATGCAACTATATACAGCAGTCATCCTCAAAGCCCCGACTCCAGTCCAGATCTGGACTGAACCATTACTGTACTTTTCATATGTATTATTTGTATTGTCTGTGAGAGATCGCTGAAATGCAACAAGTGCAAATTCTACCGAATGTCCAACTGCTCCACTATCTGTGTGAGAATGTCTACTCTGCTTTGGTTTGGTCAGGTCCAATCACATTCAGCGCCCTCATCTCCATGACAACGATGGGTTGACATGGTGTTGAGCTCATTGAGAGTTGACAGCACAGCTAGTTTTGTCAGCACTTCACGTCAGGCTCTTCTGAAGTTGACCAACATGTCTGTCTCTTTGTTTACCCTGGTACATGGCGTACTGCTCCGTGTGTTTTGTAAAATAATGTCGCTTCAGATTATATTCCTTCAGAACAGACACTTTCTCCTCACAAATAAGACAGGTGGCAGACGCATTATACTCCACAAAATAAATAAATAAATAAACAGTTGTGCATTTCTCTTGAAAATGGCAATGCTCCAGGTCCACTTTTCATTTATTGTTAAAAGTGACATTTTGAACAAGTCCTGGGCTCCTTATTCAAATCCTCTGCTGCTTCAGTATTTGGTGTAGCTACCAAAAGTAGGTATGCGGAGTTAGCATAACCATCCACTTGCTGCATCTGACCCAATCACAAGCGCTTATCAAGCGAGTCACAAACTTGAAGATGAGCTGACTGTTAATGTTCACAATCTTTTATTCTTTGTTTGTTTTTCATATTTCAGAGGTAATAAAAAAATTATGTATTTTGAGAGGAACACTCATGTGAAAACTCATGCAGGCCGAACATAATGACGAATGATCAGACATGCAGAGGGCCTTATACTGGTGGCTCGCAGGCCAGCACTTTGAGACCTCTGCTGTACAGCTTTTATTAGACTGAATGAGCTTCCATGTTTGGGCAAGTTATCAGTGTTTTATACATCTATGATAGGTTGATAGATAACAGGTGATAAGAGCACACATACACACATAATGAGCATCACTAAAATAAAACCACACCATCACACATCAGTGTCAATACAGCAAATTGACACATTATATAAACTTTATCTCTTGTGCAGCCCAGTATGAAATGTAGAGTTTTCTTTAAAGTAATTACATTTCCATTTTTTCCTGTGACCTCTAGGTGCTGGAATTGCACCCTGGCCACCACTAGTATGATCACCATTGCTCACCAACATCATCTTTGCACATGCATTAATGTTGCTAGCATCCAACCTGATGCTAGTGTGCATGTTTGGTGTTCAGATGTAACACATATAGTGAAAACTATATATGTATATATGTGTGTCCAAAAGATTTTGAGATCCCAGTACCAGGGCTATGGCACTATTACAACCAAAAGGAATGCAGCCATAGCCAAGGGAGCATATTCTGAAGAGGAGTAAGGATTAACATTGATAAAATGTACCAGCACAGCTAGACCGTGCAGAGTTCTAGTTCGCTGTCCATGGTGCTGCTGAATACCACGGCGATAATAAACAATGTGTCACAAGGGCCTATTTCAAGTATGTAGAACAAGTACAAGAGTTCTCTAGCATATATTTACGATTTCAAGGATTAATATCAACATCCTCAACGACCTACTTAAGCATACAGCTCTGAGCTTTAAACAGTGAACAGATGTGATTATTAGGTCAAAAAACGTGCAAAACATTCCTCACAGTATGGGCCTCGGGATAATATTAAATGCTGATCCTCCAAATTCAGCTTATGTATTAAAACACCACACACACATAAAAGCCCAGTCTGTAAAGATTTTATTTTGAGATTTGTGTGTCATGAACCTCCAAATGTGACATTTGTCTCCGGGTTGGCACTGATGAAGGTGCACATTAGTGTCCAGACTGTCCAAAATATTGCCACAAATTGAGCAAGCAAGGTGTCAGTCCTTTTTGTGATTGTTGTGTACAACCAAATTCTCAGACGCTGCATGGAAAACATTCTCTCTGATCAAGTAGTTGAGCGGGGGAGATGACATAGTTTTCAGTTTTGTTTCAGACAAAGTTTTCAGCTTCTCTGGAAATAGTCCTTATTTGTGGATGGAATTCAGATATAGATATGACTATGTATTTTACCGTGTTACAGGCAGAATTGCCAAAGACAGATCCAAGCTCAGTTGGAGATCAATTCAAGCATTTACAAACTGAACTGATTTGACTGATGTGCTTCAGTGCCAACAGGGGGTGCTGCAGCACCCCCAGGACCCTGCTTCCTACTCTTACAGCAGCCACTGTTAAAGGACCATACCGACCATTTTGCATGTTTGAGCCTAATATATTAAATTTTCATACACGTAAGGTTACTGACAATCATTTCNTTTTGCATGTTTGAGCCTAATATATTAAATTTTCATACACGTAAGGTTACTGACAATCATTTCCCACAGCATACTACTGGAAAGGTGAATTATTATTTTTTTCCCTACCTTCCAGACCCCATTGATTTCAGTTCATTCTGGTATGCTATTAAAATCAACTTGTTAATACTTGAAATGTTCTTGGGATAGGTAATCCATCATCGGGAACAAGACATGTATTCAGTGTATTCAGGGTTTTTTTTTTTTCAAAATTACATAATTTTAGCATTTAAGCACAATAAAGAGCACGGAGTGAATGTATGTCTCCACCAGGGAATATAGTCCCAAAAGAAGACCTGCATTTATTCAACAATTTAAACGACCGTGACTTCATAACTTTGCGTAACTATTAGCAGGCAAAACATCTATTTTTAAGGTGGGTGTATCACTTGAACATTTGATTTTGAAAGATTAAGAGATTTTGCAAAATATCAGGAAAGTTGAAATACAGTTTTATCCTTTGGGAAATGATTGTCAGTAATGTAACATGTATAAAAATTGAATATATTAGGCTCAAACATGCAAAATGGCCAGTATGGTCCTTTAATGTTACTAGTTACCTCTGCCAAGGAGGTTATGTGATCATCGGCATTTGTTTGTCTGTTTGGTTGTTAGTAGGATATCTCAAAAAATTATGGATGGATTTGGATGAAATTTGGAGAACAGAACAGATAATGTCAAGAGGAAGAAGTGATCTAGCTCATATTCTGGATTCAGGATCCAGAAGAAGGATTTGTTTGTTTGTCTGCTAGTGGGGAAATCTTTTTTTTTTTTTTTNTTTTTTTTTTTTTTGTTGGGGATTTTGTTGGTCTTGATGGAGGTATGCATTCTTGGAGCGCTTTCTTGTTTCACCTGTGTTTGACAAGTCATATCTGACCTGAGAAAGGTCTGTTTTCTTTCTTTCATCAGTAACAACACATTTAGGGAAACATTCACTTGTCTGTCCTATATAATGGTGCTTTAATGCTGCAGACCTTGCAAATGTTTCTTGTTTCTGTGGTTGTCCTGATACAATGAGCCCAAAGACACCATTTAATTAAATTCAGCATGTTGACATGTATTACAGAAAGCTAATAATTCCACACACTGCTAATGCAATGAGACCACTTGCTCAAAATTTCTGTTCTTTTCTTTTTTCTCTTTACTTTTCTTTTTTCTTTCTGATTTAGCCACTAAGAGTACAATACTGTAATTGTGTCACAAATGTGCGAAAGACCCTCGAAAAGCAAATACTGGACACACAATGCATCTCCAGAGACATGTAAGCCCAATATGGCATGGAGAAAGAAGACACCAAGAACAAATCAAAAGAGTAACATTACTCAGAGACCAACACTTGTGTGAAGAACAAAATCCTTTGTGCAGTATAAGCAGCAGAGTTCAGACATTATGTGCAATACATAAATAGAAGTGCCATACAATCATTTGTAGAGGCGTTTAGGAAGAGAGTGTAACATTAAAAAGAGGGAGACACACTGAACCGCCCTAATTTAGCGCTGATTACCAAGCCAGGATCTTAATGAACACAATGTCACTCCATGATATGTAGCAGTCCAGGGTCACATTCACGTAAATTGGATTTAAAATGCTTATTGATTAATGGTGATTTTTCTAAGGTCAAATCTTAAAAAACTCTAAGATGTTTTTGAATATAACCACAGGAATTAAGGGTGCAGCAACACCCCTGTAGGCACTGCAGTATCCCTTTTAATTAGCTGTCAGAGAGCATTTCTTACAAAATAAATAAACAAATGGAATTGTCAAGAGATTTGACCAAAATGGCAGCTCTCAGAAAGAAGTTGGCTATTAAGGCACAGACAGTGAATGTAGAATCTCTTCACCTTCTCTCAGTTGATAGAGCTCAATTTGAGCTCCATATGCAAATGCTTACTGACATTTTTTAAAAATTAATTCTCCCTGTAACACTGTGAAAGATAAAGGCACAAATATGTCTGAACCCTATTCACAAAGAACCTCTTCAAACTTGTGCTGCGTTCAACAGACCTCGGAAGTCGAATTTTTCCCAGTTGGAAGCTCCAACTTCCCACCTCAAACCATTCCAGCCAAATGTAATCAAAAAAGCATAGCTGAACACCAATAAATACTGTAAAATTAATTAAACTTTGTAATAAGTGCTAACTAAAGTAAAGTTAGACTACAGAACTGTTTGGTTGTGTTGTTTTACAATGATATTAATCACTGTTTTGGTATTTAACTTTGTGCAGAGAAGTAATATTCTGAAATTATTTACACTTACGTATCAGTTGCAAACAGTTATTATACAAAATAGGTAGCTAAATTGGAGATATATTCCACCTTTTTCTTTCAATTTCACGCAAGAAAAAATACTTTATTTGCCTTTTAGCTGATCATTTCCATTCACAAAGCTCGCTTCCACAGCGCTGCCATGTTGAGTGATGTCATACTCGGTAAGTCGGGGTAGATAATTTTGTCCTAGTTTCCCAGTCAGAGCTCCGACTTTAAGTGCCGTTCCAATGCATTTTTCCAAGTAAGAAGTCGGAAAAATCTGGGTTCCGAGGTCTGTCGAATGCAGCATAAGCCTATAACTGCTTATCTCAACTGCTTGTCTGAGAGAACATTACATGATGACATGGTTACATACAACGACACAAAAGCTCACTAAACAGAAAAAGGCCAGATTTGGAGTTCTGTGATGAAGAAATCTGCAGACCTTTAGAGATTAGTCTTTGGTTATATGTGTGATGTTTAGTAGCTTAAGGTGCATTTGTTGGATCAGTGCCCAACAAATTCACACCCCTTGTTCACAATATGTTCCTGTGGCTGTGCTTTTAGGAAATAGGAGCCTGGTTTATTTGTGTTCTCTGACTGACAAAAGTCCAAGTGGAAATGGGCCAGCACATTTTATTTTATAGACTAGACACATGTTTGAATATTTGATTATGGTTTCTCAGCTCAGGCTTCTAACCTAAATCCATATGTGTGTGAATTAAAAACTCCAGGCTTCATAGTTTGTCATGTGATATGATAGACAGATATGATCAAATCAGATTAAGTCAGATGTGCAGAAATTATACATAACCAGTTTTCTAGTTAGGTGTACAATAATAGATTGCATTCAGTTGAAAAACATAAAGATTTGACATAGTGGTAAACATATAGATTTCAAGCAGGTGACCTCGATGTTTTAACTCTGTACAGAGCACCCTCTCATTTGTTTAGTTTTTAAAGGGCATCATATAGATCTGAGAGAGAAAAAAAAAGTAAAATCATGTTTTTTGATGATTAACCTCTTTGGAAAATTAGGCTCGCAAATGTTTTCCCAAAAGAATGTGTTCCAATGAATTATTTACTTCCTCCCAAGGCACTGCTTGCTTTTGCCATGGATGGGCTTTAACACTCCATAGGTTACCTAAACATACATGAAATGTGTAATATAATGGATTTGTAAAATAAACAGAGGCAGACCTAGTATGGAATTTGAGGTTCTGGTGGTGGAGTTGGAGTTTAACTGCATTAGATAGGCTCTGAGAAATAAATTTCAATCCATTTAAGGGAATTCAAGGAAAAGTTGATGGTAATAACTTGGGAAAGAGCACCGCATGGCTTACAGCTTCAAATACTTTTCTTATATATAGGATTACAACCCCAACCTCCCCAGCCTTATCTAACAGTGATTGGATTTCCTGTGGGAGGCAGCTGTTTGCAGTCCATATGGTATGGCTGTTTCTACTGTCAAACAGCCTTTGGTGAAAATGTCTGTGTAGCCACATCAGGCTTGCTATTCTGTTCTCAAAAGATGTGACTGAATTGGAACCACTGGGGACAAAAACAGCTATAACATTAAAAAAAAAAGTACATATGTTTTAAATAATATACACTAAGAGCTGGTCAAGATCAAGATTAGATTGTGCTAACCCTTTAATTCTGTCACGGGTGGGTTCAGGAGTGAGGACTCAAATGCAGGCTCAGGCAGAGTATGTGGAAAGAACAGTCGTTAATTTCAGTCCAGGCAAGAATACAACTGATAGTGAGGCAGGATGAACTTACAGCAATCAGGCAAATAATTCAAAAGGCAGGCGGTGACAAAAATAGAAGAACCAACCATCAAACATAAAGGCAGGAAAACCAGGAGACAAGAAACAAGCTAACCAGGCAAACAAGACAATCTGGCAGCAAACAAAGGAACCCAGGGTAGTATAAATACTGAAGAGGTGATTAACTGATAGAACACAGGTGATGGAGAAAACTGGTGGGAAACTAAACAAAAACCGGAAGTAAAGCAAACTAGACAGCCACAAAACCAAGACTACAAAATAAAACAGGAAGTGACCAAAGAACAGATCATGACAAATTCAGAGTTCGCTTGTTACAAAGGGCTTAGTTAATAGAACAGGATCTTGGTGCTGCTATTTACAGTAGTCATAGTAGAGTAATGTCAGCTGGACTGTAAATCAGGAAAAAAAATCAATATTATACCTTACCAGCAAACACAAAAGAAGAGTTTGAAAGAATAGGTGAAGAAAAAGATCAAATAAAGGAGAGTGATGACGACACAGAATGAGGGCAAACACTGACCTTTTCAAGATGAAAAGCTGTGAAGATGTACACGGGCATCTAATTGCAGGCTGCTTGTATTCTAATGGACAAGTACCTAAATAAACTGTGTATTTTTAATCCTGTAACTATTGACATTAAGAGTGAAGTTAATAACTGTGTGTAATGTGAAAAGGTCTTTCTTGTAGTACCATACCCACAGAGAAAGGCACTCATTAAAGGACATGCTTCCACCAAGGCTGAAAAAGCCTGAACATGCTGTAATTTGTTTGCGCTAATACTATATTAAACTAAAGAGAAATAAACCACTATAATAAACCATAAATTGGACCAAAGTACACCTAGTAATAGTCTGTTACGGTATAAATATGCCTGATTTTTTCATTTCAATTGATGTATTATTTTTGAAGAAACTGACAAATTCATTTTTATAAAAGTGCTAACAATGTTGAAAATCATCAAAACAAAATCCTAGATCTGCCCCTGGATCTGGATCCACTCTCAAATTTGCTGGTTTGCTGCTTTGCAAATTCTTCCCTGTGCCATGCTTCACCCTTCAAATTTCACCAAAATAACTTTTTCTGAGAAATCCTGCTACCAAATAACCAAACAAACCAACAGATGCAGCTGAAAACATCCTTGGTGGAGATAATTATCAGCCACATCTATAATGTCTATTGAGCGTTAGCTGCTCTCAGCTAATTGTTTTTGGTTTACTGGGCCGCGAGTTATATTGTCTGATTATGTTCTCAACAAACCCTGATGTGAAACAGCAGGTAGCCATTTCCAATATACGCAGTCTGAGTACTTTCTGTCCAACCGGAGATGGCTGAGATACATCTGGTTCTCTTTCAAACATGTACAGTAACTGCAACAATTACCACAAAAGCACTCCTTATGTGCAACGCTAATAAGGGCATATCTTAGAGGACCTGCTATTTTCGTTCATATAGGTGCAGTGTCGCTATGTGTAAGGTGGCTAGCTGAAGTTGAATAGAAATTAGAGGTGGAGTTATTAATCATTATCTTCCCAGCCAGTCACATTAGTCATCTCCAAACCTTTAACTATCTGTGCCAATCACAGCTGAAGATTTCTCAGTGCAGCTGACTTTTCAAGGAAAAAAAAATATGACATTGTTGCCTAGGAGCTGTTCTCAAATCATAACTAGTACCAGAAGAGACCTGACAATATGGCTTTTTAAATTGAAGTTACATTTGTGCAGATACTGACATCCATCCAGTCATGTCAAATTTTGATTTGCAAAACAATGATATCCATGTAATAATTGCCATGTATTTGCTGACTGCAGGTCCAGCAAACTCTAAAAGTAAAACTAAATATAGGTTGTATGATTTTTGTTTCTATTGGTTCGTTTGGCTTAAGTGATTAATAACATCACATTTAATGAGTTTTGGTTATAATACATGTAACAATCAAGCCACTTCTGCCAAAACTAAGAGGTTTTTTTTTAAATCCTTTATTATGAATGCATCTTAACACTACTCCATAAGAATTCACTTTCTCTAAAAAGTAAACTTGAAAGGGAGAAAGAGGACGGTTGGAATAAGAAGAGAGTGAATATTTAATTGTGTTAATAGTTTTCACACTGTGCTGAGTTTAACTGGCCAGTCTGATGTGCAGCAGCACAGATGCATGCTAATTTGTGTCAGTCTGGCTGTTATTTGCATGATTTAAACAAGGTAATCTTAATGGAGAACCAGTTGTAATTGCACAGTTGCTTTGGCGTGACACTTTTCAAATAAGAGGCTGACGATGAAACATATCTGTCAGCGCTGCCTTCAGATTTCTTCAGGGATTTAATCAGTAGAAGCAGAACACATTTATATGAGCTAACATAGCAGATAGGGATGATAAATACTGTAAGAATATCTAATTTATTTAACCTCAGTACAGAGTTTAAAGTCGATCTCTATCTTTTGATATTGATTTATTTACAGACTGAAGAAGAGCTGTTACACACTTGATCACTTATTTTTGCAAGCAAAATTGGATTTTTGCAGCCCCTGACATTGCATTATTTCCTTTGTATATTGAGCCTTTCTGTCCTTCACTGAACAGGCATTGATTGACCTCTCACCGACCTCTTTTCTCTTGCTTTTTTCCCCTCTTTATTTATTTTTGCTGCAATAGCTGATTTGTCTGAACAGAATGATGTGTATGTGCTTTTTGTGAATTAATGGCTCCCCTTATCAGCTTTCAGAATTCCATGGAACATATTGCTGCACAGAATTGATTAACTACAGATACACTCACAGGCATTCAGTCCATGGAAGCTCATCACAGAACAGCAATACTGATTGGATTGTCAGGTATAAGTGCAATGAACTTGCTAGACTGATATAAAGAACATAAAGAATATCCATCTCTCAATCTTTATCTCCAGCAAACACGGGCAGGGTTTTGTTTTTTTTTTTTCTCATTTAGCTAGAATCCCTGTCTGGAGTGCAGAGATGAAAAAAACAAGAATATTGAAGATATCTCCCTTTTTTCTCCTTTTTTAATACTACTGCAGAGATATTTTATTAAAATGTGTACCAGCTGGAGAAATACCTCATCATGTATCGGTGAGTGCTTTTGCATATGTCTTCTGTCCACTTAAATTTACAGAGACAGAATATTTTCAATCTTCTTGGCAATCTAATCCACCACCACTAGAAACAGCCTCAAACATTAAAAATTAACTTCTCTGACACAGGCCCCATTTATACCTTGCATATAAGGAAAAATGCAAGGTGTAAAGGTCGCCGTATGTAAGTGAAACTGTGTCCACTATCCCTGTTTATTATCGAGAGGAGACTATAAAATACACGAATTACAAAAAATTCCTGTTAAAAAAGGCCTCTCTTCACATAAAAATGAAAGCATGTCATGTACTATCCCCATTTATATGATTAATTGCATTGAGATTGCAAAGACACACACACACGCACACATACTGTGCTTAACAAAAAAACAAAAAACAAACAAAAAAAATAGGTGTGTCGCATCTGTTTGGGCAGGACTACCTTTATTTTAATGCTGCAGTCATGTCATATATGCAAAATAATAATAAAATATTATAAGACTGGTTTTTCTTTAGGTTTAGGACAGTAAGTATGCCAATGACAAAAAAAAAAAACCTGAATGTGAACTTGAATGGGCAGGATTTTGAATCCTTTTGCAAGCACACACACACACAGTTATAGACATAAAAATCAGCACAAACAAAGGTTCTCATTTTTTTACATAACACATGAATCCATAATTATTAATAAATCTCCCACATCCCTTTAGTTAAATGAAGCTATCCACACGTTACATAAAGGTTCGCTAACATGACGTAAAGAGCATTTACATAGCACACCTTGTTCTTCTGTGAGGTGTCCTTGTTTAAAGAACATTACACCATCAATTTCCTGCATCCAATGATGCATAGCTACATTTAAGCTTGTGTGAAAATGGGCACAGCGATTTGCTTAAACAGCCTCACCGTTTTAATGTCTGCCATAGATTATTCATTTTCTCCAGAAATATCCCCAGCACCATCCCCATCCTGTTGTTTTTCCTTCAGATAACAGAGAAGCTGCTTCTATATACCATGGTCAAAGCATGAACTCACACGTCATACATAATAGTAATATGATTGATCACCATTTGTTCCAGACTACAAGGCTAGTTTTAATTAAAAACCATATTTGAAAGGATCTAGTTGATGTTGATGTTGATTGAAATTCTAGCGAGGTTGTCAAAAAGGGGGGGGGAATGTGAGAATTAAAGTGAATGACTGCATATTATCTTTTATATTACTGCATTTTATTTTTCATATACTCTAGCTATTCATTTGTCCAAGTGTGTTATTATATTCTATGTATCATTGTATTCCTGTACTTTTTCCATGTGTGATTATGTGTGCAGCCCCACTAGGTCATAAAGGTCAAGGCTTTGTCATCCTCATGACCAGCTTGTGAACTGTCCTCCTAAGCTGAAAACTTGTACTCCTAAATGATAATAATTATGGCCATGACTGTGTGCTTAATGTGCAGGCATGTTTTCTAAATAATCTGTGAGGGCTGTCCTTGGGGTTGGCACAAGTGGTTCCAAGTAACAGCCAAGCTCAGCCAGGAAGCCTGGAGCCTCTCTGACGTATTCAAGCTCAGCCACTGGGTGTATTATTCGTAGCAGAAGCTCTCAGACTTTGAGGCTGTATGGAACTGTCCATGTCAGTACTTCCCATGTACACAAAAATAAAGAGTGTGATCTGCAATCGAGAGAAGTCACGAGACTCTTTAATTTCTTTGGCAGGGCAAACTGAACCCCAATCTGCCCTGAATGTGAAACTCAAATGCTTCAACTCCCTTCAGAGTGATTTCTTGTCTACAAATTACTTTGTATTTTTTGCTTACCTTTTATTTTCTAATGGAAGATCAATATCCCAAAGAGCAGCATGGTGCAGGATGACTCATCGCTCACTTCTTCTTCAACCAGTGTTATAACATGTACTCTTAGCAGTCATACCATGAACTTACCATGTTAGTTATTTTGGCACAGTGTGCATAATTTTGAACATATGTTTGAGTAGAGAGTAGCAATGTTAAGACTTACAGATGCATCAGCTTTTATAAATAGTAAAAATGAGATGCAGGCTTGTCAGATGGCGTATCAGCAAGGTCGAGGAGAAAACAACAACAGATTTGATAGAAATGTTGAAGAAAAACTGGTTATCTGTTGAGCTTGTTTGGCCTGAATGAGAATGTCACTGAGTCAGAAAATCATTCTCTGCCAGACAGATGCAGCACATCTGTCAGGTCAGGATTTTTCATCAGAATGACATATGCCATGTTCAGAGTGATCGGTGTAACCCCCGATCACTCTATAGTATAAATAAGACCCAGTGTTTCCAAAGGTAAACTCTTTTAAAACTAAGCTCAAAACTTTTCTTTTTTAGCGCTGCTTTTAATTAAGCCAAATTAAATATATTTCATTTTAACTTATTTTATTATTTACTTTATCCTATTTTACTCTTGGTTTTTAAATGTTGCTTTAGTTTGTTCTTATTGTCTTTTAAATGTTGTGTTAATGCATCTTTGAATTGCCTTTGTGTTTGAATGGTGCTATATAAATAAATTTGCCTTGTCTTTAAGTAATCATTTAAGGGAAAACAAATTTTAAGAATAAGAGTAAATCAAATAGCAAATTGATCCATTTTTTAAATATAGTTTTTTACTTTTAGTGAAACAAATAGATTATCATCATTAAATGTGTCCTTATTATCTGTATTTTGCCTGCATTGTGATCAGATCTCAGTAGGTGAATCATTATCCTATTAAAGGACCATACCAGCGACCATGCATGTTTGAGCCCAATATATACAACCCACATTTAGAATGTGACTGTCCTCTCTCACTGTCTCCTAAATGTGTAACATTATAAGTAATGTTACAGAATAAATATCACAAACTTGTGATATTTATGTTGGTCAGAGGCATTTTTCAAGTGCTAGACTGAAAATTAAGAGAACATGGCCCTTTGTTGTAACCAGGGAAACCATTAGAAATGACAGGGACTTTTAGGTAACCAGTGTGAAACAAAACATTATCTTCCTATGAAAGTGTTAAGAAGTGGTTGAAACATTATAAACTTCATTAGTTTAAAGGTAAATAAATACTTCAATGAGAAAAAAATATTTAATCCAAATCATCACTGTGGTATGCTAGCTTAATTTTATTACAGCTAATGAATAACAGTAGTTTTTGTCCTTGAAACTCAACATGATGATAGAAATATGCAGTGACACTTCCTCATTAATAATCATTACTATTAATGAGACCATGGGTCTTCATATCATGGGTGTAACTTTAGCCTCGACAGTGACAGAGAAAAAATGAGTATCAGCGAGCCGACTGGTGCAGGAATCCAGCTTTTTCCAATTTGCTGTTGCTTCCTCCACATTACTTATCAATCTGTCACTCTCTTACCATTGTAATTCATTTTTGTATTTTCTCTGATACACCCTCTTTTTAGCTGGATGGCAACATCTCCAACATCTGAAAGAATATAGTGAATACAAAACAAGTCAGTCTATGTTATCTACAGCCTAATTTTCATAAATTAGACTTGATAAGGAAACTATAAGATGAGTTAATTCAATATTATTGTATAAAATTAATCTAAAAATTATTCCTTTTTTTTAAATGATGTCTTGAGTAAAGCATTGTTTTTGAGCATTGATTCCTCTCTGAAAAATGTTACCCAACTCCAGACTGGACTGAAATCTGATTTAATCTGTTTAAAGGGATTTTGTTCAAGACAACTAAAAGGGCCAAAGTGACATATCAGATTTGATTCATCACTAAAAGTTCATCACACCACAGGACCAACAATCAAGACTATCACTTGTTACCTGGACTTGTGTCATGCATTTGTGTCTCTGGCCATGTGTGGCTTACTGCTCATGAACAGCATGAAAATAACATTATGCTGCATCATGTGATGGCTTTTAAAACTAGATTGGGCATTATTGCTTCAAACTAGAAATCAGCATCACTTCATCTGTGTATGCTTGCCAGTAATTTCAGGACCTCAAGAGTAACGCCAAGCAGGCCATCTAGGATTTATTGTATGATGCTCATATTGAACAAAACCTTTAGCTTTATTCTATTAAAAAAAATATGGTTGCATCCACACATTCAGGTAGCTGAGCTGTGAATTTTGGGAAATCCAACCATTTCTAAACTGCAGATATCTGACCATAAGTTCTGAAAAGTCAAAAATTCATCCGATCGCTCGATCAAAGCTCATAGATAATAGTCTGACAAAACAAAAACTAAGAGATGGCTGAATATTTCAATCTATGATCACCTGTTTATTCAACTACAGTATTTGCCATGGAATAGAAAGACTGAGTTGAATGTGGATACAGTAAGTTCCTGATTTTGGCAATGATGACCACATTTTACTGTTCAAATTCAGGCAAGACCGGCAAACTGCATGTTTAATGTGGATCAACTGATTTTAGTTTCTGTGGCTGAAAATAAACGCTTCTGGTTCTCTCCTGCTTCTTTCTTTCTCAGGTATTGTGTCGCTGATCTCTCTGGTGAGCCTCTCCTACAATCGCTACAGCACTCTGACCGTATACAAGAAGCAGAATTCTGACTACCGTAAGCCCCTGCTGGCTGTTGGGGGGACCTGGCTGTACTCCTTGTTCTGGACAGTACCCCCACTGCTGGGTTGGAGCAGTTATGGCATCGAAGGAGCAGGAACAAGCTGCTCCATGTCCTGGACGTCTCAGACGGCCCAGTTGCACGCCTACATCATCTGCCTCTTCATTTTCTGCCTGGGTCTACCCATCCTGGCTATGGTCTACTGCTATAGCCGGCTGCTTTGTGTGGTCAAACAGGTACAGAGAGACATTGGTATATTTCTTCTATTTATGTGAATAACTGGTCAAACACACGACACATTGTGGACTAAAGGTCATGCTTTGCTATCAGACCATTAATGAAAAAGACATTTTTCACTTAAAAGCTGTAATGGAAGTGAGTGCTCACTCGTGCATACTTCTACTTCAGTTGCTCAGTTCTTGTTGACTGTCAGTTCCACATTCTAGCTAATATGAGAGCCCACTGGAATCCTTTTTCTCTGTGAAAAATATATAAAAGACCAAGGTCTTATCCAATTGT
The DNA here is from genome assembly GCA_014773175.1 of Lucifuga dentata. Taxonomy (NCBI): domain Eukaryota; kingdom Metazoa; phylum Chordata; class Actinopteri; order Ophidiiformes; family Bythitidae; genus Lucifuga; species Lucifuga dentata. The sequence continues at coordinate 17,002 of VXCM01001651.1, forward strand.
TGATATTATTAATTTATGATGCAACGATGCCCTCAAATGTGAGCGAAATGTAGCTGCATTTAGTAAGTGTGCCTGTTTTCACACATACATGCTGTAGATAATCTTCTTGTAAACTCCATTAGGGTTGACTTTAATCGGATAGATGAGTCTCCTATCTTATTGTAGAGAATTAAATAGTTTTATTATTGTCTTATCAGTAGACACAAAGCAACAGTAGCAACCCTGGTGTCCTGTTTGTGTTCACTAGATAAAAATAAACCGATATGCTCTGCCTCTGTTTTGGTCTCCACCAACTCCAGAGAAAAACTATCTGAGGCTACAGATTGATACAAGTTCAGCTCAGTCATTTACTTTGTGTGTCATTATAAACACTTGGCTTATCACAGTGTTTTAATGGAAACAGCTGCATTCTGCTGCTGGAAACAATTGATTAGAGCAGTTCAGATGCAACTATACCGTAAACCTGCATCTATAACCAAATCAATGAGATAAAAGACATTAAAAGCTCCACAGAGCTCACAAATTGATGATATCAGTGTTAACAGCATGAGATGATCCAGTGGGGGATTCTTCATTTATGTTTTGAGACTACAGTGGAATTTATTCTATTGAAATTTAAGAAATATGTGTGATTAAAATGCCAAACAAATGCCGCAAACATTAGTGATTGCTGCATGGAGTGTTGAGTTCTAGGGATGGAGTCTTTGCCCTAAGCAGGTTAAAATCCCTTGGACACACACAGATTTAAATAGTTTACACCTGTGAGCAAGTGGGTTAGCAGAGCTGAGGATTATACCAGAATCACTCTTCTGAAAGCTCAGCCGCTGTGAACCTAAGCTGCTCAAACTTCCTAACACCCTCTTATTCTTCATACCTTTTTAATCTGGTGTTTTTGTAGCCACTGATTGTGATAGTGAATACACCCCTTCTTTTGCTTTCTACTCATTCTACTCACTGTTTCAAGCACACACACAGACACACAATCAAGTCCAAGTTGATGTTGCTTTGAAACAACAAAGTGATTGAAAACTGAAGAGTACATCTTGTCCAACTGCTCCATTCATCCATTTTACACACTCACATATCCTGTTCAAGGTCATGAGGGGCTTGAGCCTATCCATCCACCATCCATTGGCCGAGAGGCGGCGTACACCTGGTCAGGTTGGCAATCCATCACAGCGCTAAATGATAGAGAACAAATTTACAAACTTACTCTCACACCTATAGCAATGTAGAGTTTACTCCCCCCCCCCCNCCACACACACACACACAGTTTTTGGACTGTGGGAAGAAACCAGAGCAAATCCCTGCCAAAATGGGGAGAAGAGTCTGATTTCTTATCAGGTGTCAGTGAAGTTTAAGTTTAAATTACTGGTCCAAAAAATTTTGATTGAAAATCATTTTGCCATTCATCCAGAAGAAGAAGAAGAAGAAAAAGAAGCATTTATCCCCATGGGGCAGCCATCAGTACACTGATTGATACACTGTTTGATTCTGTGATTTCATCTTACTACCTGATGACTGAGCTTCATGTTCTTTATCAGGATATTAAGTCAGCGATACAGAGTTACTGACCTGCATCAACACCTGAGCTCAGAGTGTTTTAGTACATTTAGCCATGTAGTTTAGGTACCATTTTGAAGTACTGGCACACTTAAATATTTCCATTTTGTCATATTTTCTTCTTTTCCTCGACTATATTTCAGAAGAAAACATTGTACAGTTAGTTACTCCACTACATTTGTTTGGCAATAATGATTTTGCATATTCAGATTTTACATCCACCATGGCGGCTGCTGTCAAGAAAATTTGAAGTCTGCGAAATGTCAACTTGTGAACTGTGAAAAGTTATTTCAGCTCAACACCTCAATGAACTTTAGACACAATGTAGAGTTTTAGAGGCTTTTCTTGTTTAGGAGCATGTAGTCTTTTAATCATTCTGACAGCAGGAAAAACCCTTTCATGATGCACATGCACTCTGACAAGGACAGGTTTCAACAATAACATTTTACTGCCAATTCTTACAATGTCCCCAGTGAAATTTCATCTATAAAGCCAAAAATGAATGAATGAATGAATGCCCGTCCGTCCGTCCGTCCATCCGTCTGTGGCACCAATATCTCTAGAACCCGGTGTTGTGCCAAAATCTGCATCCCTCCTGAGAATTGCATCCCCACTCCCAGACAATGGATCATATACTGTATGTAATCAAAGACAATATTCCTTTGAATAACTTTTATCAAACAGTAATTACGGCACTTCATAGATGCAATAAAAATAATATCTACAGTATGTCTATTGGGCAGCAGAGATTCAGTCCTTTATTCTTATTTATTCATTATTTCTGCCAAAAAAAAAAAAAAAANAAAAAAAAAAAAAAAAATGCATCCCCTACTTTCTCAGTCCTGAGGAGGCTGAATGCACCAAACTCACCCTGTCAACAAAAATAACCCCAAATGTGCGTTTTTAACGTCATTTCATTCGTTCATCCTCAGAAAATTATTAATACTGGGGATGCAAATCTGGGCAGAGAAGCCACTGCCGAAAAATGCATCCCCTCCTTTCTCAGCCGTGAGGAGGGTTACATTCACCAAGCTCACCCTGTCACATCCAAATAACCCCAAATACCAACTGTTAACTTGATTTCATTCCTTCATCTTCAGAAAATTATTTATAGTGCGGTTGCAAATCTTGGCAGAAGTGGGGATGCAATTTTCGGCAGGGATGCAGATTTCGACACAACACCAGCACTGTATGAAGTTGAAATTCGGCAGGTATAATGCTCAGCACCCAAAGGACGTGCAGTGTTGCGTGCGAAGTTGTTTGGATGAGCGGCTTTCAAAATCAGCTACACCGATAAAAAGTAGTCCGTGCGCGGCAGGACACGCTCCGGGCGCGACAGGATATGCTCTGTTTTAGGGCACTTATGGCAGGCTGTGTCATAAAGTCCGGCCCGGTCCGNGGCAGGACACGCTCCGGGCGCGGCAGGATATGCTCTGTTTTAGGGCACTTATGGCAGGCTGTGTCATAAAGTCCGGCCCGGTCCGAACGGGCACGTTTTCAGCGGATACTGCAGTAGTTGTAAATAAAACGTTTTTGATGTTTCTCACCAAAACATATTATGTGTATCTTTAAAGTAAAAAATACACATTCAGAGCATTTCTTACCTCATAAAGCACTTACAGTGATTTGTTGAAGATTTTACATTCTGTTTACCTCAATTTTTTTTCCATCTAGCTGTCTTCTTCTCTTCCTTCATTGGTACATTGGTGGCATCACATTACCGCCACCAGCTGTCGGAATATGGAATTACACCAAACAGCTACTGCTATTCTAGCTGCCCCCTTCTTTTTTTTAAATTAAACTTTATTGAATTGCAACAAATAACAATACAAATAACAAACAAATAACACTTCTCAATTCACAACAGCATACAGCCATAGGGGAAGGAGAAATAATGGTGTAAAGAAGACATTAAAGTGAGACATACAATAATCAGTTTGATATAAAGAGTAAGTTGATATTATGTAAGTGTTTAGAGTTCTTTGTTCTAAGGTTATGGAAACCAAACAGTACATTTTCAAAACATAATTCAATCCAGAAAGAATGTGAGCTTTATCAAAGTACAAATATCAAATCAAAAACATTTAACATGAGCGCAATCCCAAAATAATAATAACGCAGAAAATATTTTCTATTCTTAAGCCACTGAATGTGCAATTTATCAACTTTGAATCTTTTTCAATAAAAGTTTGGTTAGTAAATACGTAAGAGCTTAAAAGAAATGTATTTAACTTTATTATTAAGTAGTGTGAGATAAGCTCCAGATTATTTTTTGATTTAAGTTATTTACAAGGTTATTCCAATAAGCTTCTATATGATTCTGAAACTATACTCCTATTATTATTTTTTGAGTGGGAAAAAAAATTGACCAGTGGCAGTGTCAGCTGGATCTAGAGAGTTTACTGAGGTTGACAATCAATTTCTGAGTTTACAGTTCTCAGAAAGAGAAAGAAAAGAAAGAAAAATACAAATTATGACAATAATGAGAGTTAAGTTAAATTAAATTTGCTTGCTGTGTCTGTGTTTAAGTCTTTTACACAGAGATGTCTGCATGGTGTATTTTTCTTTGTGTTCTTCATGCATAATGTAAAGAAATTCTCTTTTCATAGACTCAAATTACAGAAAAACTGGTTTAATCTTGTACTTTTCCCCTTTGTATTGAAGAGCCTTTTGTTGCAAAAAGAAATCTTAAACAACAGCAGGATGTAACTTTGATCTTTGCTGTGTCGGTATTTTATCACTTTTAATAGAAGTGCTGATATCAGGCATTTTATTGCATACCAGTGGTTTCCGTGTTTTACCCCATTAACTACAAGTTGCTTTATATTATTTCAAAGCACATCATACATGTTTTAATTGACTCCCTACTGTGTTTTCCTATGTTGTGAATATCAACTTACAGAGACTTGAAATTTGCTTATGATAGATAATCCACCACAGTAAACATCTTGTTGCCTTTTTTTTTTATCAATCACTTTATTGATTGTTAAATAAATTGCTCACGAATATGACCGTCTGTTGGAGCGGGATTCCTCAACTTGTTAAATCACTGCCTTAGTTTTTGGTATTTGGAATTGTTGCTGTTTTCAGTGTCATCAATACTGTCCAATTCTGAAGAATCCTTTGGCCCCAGTGACTTCCTGTCACACATCCCCACAGACTCTGCCAATCCAGTTTTCTGCAGTGTGGAAAAGACAGCATGACAGCAAGACCATGATCAGTGCAAATGTGTAGATTTTGTCAGACTTGTTTTCTGACAAGGGTGTCATTCCTTTCTTCCCTGTGCCTGGAACTCCAAATGCTGGGTGGTGACTTGCCTCCATCTCTGCTAAATCAAAGGGTGCTCTAGCCCAGCATGTGGCATTGCTAGGAATTTTTAACCCCCTGAAAAGATCTTAAAATAGCTCTAACACATTAAATATCTATTATCCCAGGCATGTTCTAGGTTACCTTTCCAGCTGTGGTCCCCCTGAATCACCCAGGGCGTCTCCCCTCTAACAGCTCCCCTTCGTGTGGTTGCAAATAAGCCAACTTATCTGTTCCAGCAGGCATTCCTTTCCAAGACACATGAGCTGAGGCCTCTGGCAGCACCCTGCCTCAGGTTATCCAGCAGCTGGTCATCCTGCCTCAGGCTATAGTATCTGGGCATCAAATCCCATCTCCAGGCTCTGGAGTGCCAGCCCTTTCTCCAGCATCCCTCATCTGCATGTGTGACAATTCTTCAGACAGCATTCACGTATTAAACAGCATCCAAATTAGGCTTATCAGTCTATGTTCACTGGTAACCTTTCTGTGCAAATTAAGATGAATTCATCCTTTGGGGGAGAATATCAGAGCCCTGCTGTAGTTGGTGCTCACCACCAGGCAGCAGCAGCCACCAAACCTATGTCTAAATAAATCCATGGTTGCTACCATTTTAAATCTCAAACATCTTTGTTGATTGAATTGTTTGGGTTTTTTATTTTTGTTTGTTTTTTGTTTTTTTTCGTTCTCTAAAACCCAGATCTGTTTGATTTTAACATTGGATACCAAACAGAAATCATCAACACACAAAAAAATAACCAAGTGCACGCCCTTGCCTGTAATATTGTCTTTTGGATTAGCAATTTAGCCTGCAGACACTTTTCAACCACAGATGTCCTTGAACAAACTAACAAGGAGATTCCTCCCTGCTATATTATCTACATTACCATGGATACCATGATACCTTAGAGAGAAAAACAAATGACATTGTAAAATGTGAGGGATGAGCTACCTGAAACTAAATTAAACCTTCTAAAATTTTCTATCACAAACAAACTCACTTATCACTCTGGCTTATCATTTTCCTTGCACAACACTATTCTGACTGGTCCACACATTTGCCAGGTAAATTGGGTGAAACTTTGAAGCTTTACATCAAAGAATTATTAAAAGCTTGCGGTTTTTGAGTGATGGCATATTTTACACAATGGTATCTTCTTACCAAATGCTGCTCTGGTTCTTCTCTGTCTACAGACTTAAACACATCATTGATTGTAATATATAAACTCTTTTTAAAGATTTTACCTGCTTGTTTCTGTATGCTTGAGCAATAATTTATTTGTTAAAAAATAAAAGGCTGTCAATAACAACAACTGGAATTTCAGAGTAACAATTTTAACATTTCTGCAAGATTTTCATACAACACTGAAAAGAACGGAAATGTATGAATTATTGGAATTTAGGAAATCAATCTAAAAACTAAATGATCAGCAGTAAATTATGCACAGTTTATAGTTTATGGGTTAAAATAAGTGGTTGGAACAGGACATAAAGGATCTTTGCACGTCTTCCTAACTTCATCAATTCTCTCGACAGGTTGGTAAGGTACGAAAGACTGCAGCACGGAGGAGAGAATACCACATACTGTTTATGGTTCTGACCACAGTGGTGTGCTACATGTTGTGCTGGATGCCTTATGGAGTCGTGGCCTTGATGGCAACTTTTGGCCCACCAGGCATCATTAGTCCAGTAGCCAGTGTGGTGCCCTCAGTACTAGCCAAGAGCAGCACTGTCATCAACCCTCTCATCTATATACTCATGAATAAACAGGTGAGTGGGCAGTGTGTGTTTGTCTGTGTACAGCAAAAACAGAACTCAGTCACCTTTGAATAACAATTTTACATATACAACAACTTTATTTACATGGGTAAAAAAAGACAATTTATGCCATGAAATCATACAAATGTTCCATTTAAATATCAATTCCAAATGTAACAAAAGAGAATTCACTGACAAATCAAAGTTTTAAGAATCCTAAGGCTGTCAGGAGTGAAACAGGACCTTCACTCTTATTGTGGTCAGACGTGAATGTTTCTTTTTTCATCTCTTCTTCCTTTCAGCAATACAACAAAATTTAGAAAGTGAAACTTAAAATTTGGACGGTTCTTCAGAGGCAGTGTGGTGCAGCACCTCGCACAATGTTCCAAACATAAAGAGCAAAGAGATGAGTGAAAGCAGAAAAATGATTTGTGAACAGTCTCGTCTTGTTTCTTTCCACCACCTCACTACCGGTCAATCAGACAAGATAATGTTATGTTTCAGTACAACGTTCTGTGTAATAATTAAAAAATAAAAATTAGTTTTCAAATTTAATCAAATCCCAGTCATCCCAGGCATATATAACAGCACTTTACAAGTTCTGTTATTACTCTAAAATATTCGCTGCATAATCCACCCAGATGAAACATAATTAAAATTACATTTGGCACAATAATAAGATTCGAGTGAAGTTGCCAGAAGGCTCGGCGTTTAATCATGTGCACTCGGGAACTAATAGTAGCTGCACTGTAGCAGGGTGTGTTTTCCCATCCATAGGCATGCATTGAAATCTGCACAATACCAGTTATTTAAAAAAAAAAATGTCATAGCTAACCAGTCACTTGCCTCTTCCACACTACTGATAATGGTGTCTACTTGAAGCACAAGCACAGCACAGACACTTTATTAAGACGCTTAGCCCTGATCCAGATATGCATGCCCTGTGCACTGGAAAGTAATTAAAGTTATTAGAAACATACATGTACTTTACAGTATATTCAATGTTTTTTGTTTTTTTTTCATCTTCAGTGTGTTACAATCACAATAAAAACATCAAATCCTTAATCTCAAGAGAGACATGTTAAATTAACAGCAGAGCTGAAAACCTGCATGATTCTAAATGGAGACAATAAAGGCTGCAGCATACTTCAAAAGATGCAAGAAGAAAGATCAGGCCGGTAGACATGTCCTAGAACACTGTGTGCAGTATAGTTCTTAAGATGTGAAGGTCTTTTCTTATGCACCATGCTGGTAAAAGGCGCAGAACAGTCACGAGTCACCTATTAACAGAGACAGCGGTGAAAGAGACTTAGAATCAACAGAAACAGGAGTTAGCAGCAGCAGCTACAGTTTATTTAGCGATAAAAGAAGATTGAGACTTTTTGTCCTCTAAATCAGTCAGAGGGAAGATGGAAAATTGTCTCTGATTGTTCAGCAAATGCAGAGTTTATATGTGCTGCTCTAATAGCAGAAGAAGTAGCGAATTAAGCCAAACATAAATCGAGCTCTTCCCGCTGGCTCCTCACTGGCGATGCAACCATCCATGTGATAATTGGACCAATTATGGCCAGAGCGAGGTATTAGAAGTAGAAAAGATACTGAAAGAGCCTGAATTATTGAGCCTTGCAAGATGTCTTTTTTGCCCTGAAAGTTCTACTTTGAAGTATACTGTAGCCTTAAGCCTCACAAATAGTTATTTTGAGTTTTCTTCCAGTAATTTATAACTGAGCGCCAAGCTCTACCCAGTCCCCCTTTCCAAAGATCTGCTAATGAGGTTAGCAATCTGCTTAACACCAAGGCTGGGTACTGAAACTCAATACTTTTTGCTCGCTAACTAAATTTTGTCAGCAGCAGCATCTAAAACAGTCAAGTATCAAGCATTACCACAGAATATTTGGTCATATTCGTATTTGTTAACATATTCTGTTATTCAGTTACACAATTAAACATTGCTGAAATTGGGAAGTTTGACTTCATTGTGTCAAGGTGTTTATATTCAGCAAAGATGTCAAAAATATGTTTGGCATCATAACCAAAACTCAAGTATTGCATTGGTATCTGAGTCGAGACATTTCTAATAATCCGCAGTCCTGCCTGATACAACACAATGCTAAGCACCAGAGAGATCATAGACACAGAAAAAAACATCTTACCAGCTAACAGCTTTGCCGTTTAGCTCATCTTCTTTTTCTCATCTAGACAAAGCCATCCTGTTCAACACACATCTGACTATTCAAAGCAACAAGTTAGAACATCATGTACCAAACCACAACCAAGAGCACAAAAACCTTTCCTAGACTACCATACACTTAGCACTAAAAATCTGTTATAGGCAATATTTATCAGACTGCATATCTGCAATAAAAATCACAGCCCCCCCCCNCCTGCCACGCTGAACAAATACTTCTGTAGCTTGCTGCAGGTCTGGCACTGACTCAGTGTAAACATAAAAACCATTAAAACTGGACTCAGAGAAAATCTCTGGTATTACTGATTCAATTTCCTCTTCTGATGAGACATCATCTCTGCTCTGAACTTTGGAAAGGTTCCCTTACAGACTAATATAAGAGGATTCAGGAAATATGAGACATTGATATTTGCAGCAAATGAGCTTCCCGTTGTTACATGACAAATAAATAATCCCACAATGAGGACTAAATACGCAGACGGCACATAAATGCTGAAGTCCTGCGATGATTTGGCAATTACACCAGTGTCAAATTACATTCAGTGAAAGCTGAGTTGACCTTCAAAACATGGGCTGGCGATTGCACTCTCTATAAATCCTCTTAACATTGTTTTAACATTATTCCAACTGCTAACACAGTATTCAGTATTTGTATTTACACTCAAGGATACTGCAGTCCTGACGTAGTATTTAATGTCTGTACTGCAAGAACTCCAACAAAAGGTAAAGAATAATAAAGATGAACACTCGACACAGGTTGCAGCTTTTCCAAATACCTGTTTGTACTTAAGATCCATTTTGGCCCCAATTTACTTTAAAGGACCATACTGGCAATTGAGCCCAATATATACTGTATAACCCAAATATATGTCATGTTACTGAGAAACTATTTCCAAAACATTAAACTGTATTTTAGTTTTCCTATTATTTTTTTTCAAATCCCTTAATCTTTCAAAATTAAACATTCAGGTGATACACTCACCTTAAAATTCAGCTTCTAACCACCTTAAATTTTCACCTTCTAACACTTATGCACAATTGCAAAAGGCACAGTCATATTAATTTTTTCCGTGTAGCTCCATGATGGATCGATTAAATACAGTTACTTGGACAAAGAAACCTAATAAACATAATGTTCACTGTGATGAATTATGTATTTCAAGTATGTTTCAAATCTCGACAAGTTGACTTTAATAGTGTACTGGAATGAACAGAAAACCAATGGCAGTCTGGAAGGTAGGACTTTTTTTTTTTTTTTTTTTTNTTTTTTTTTTTTTTTTTTTTAATAATTTATAGCTAAACTAGTATATTTTGGGAAATGGTTGATAGTTATGTAACACGTATGTGGATTTTATATATTGGGCTCAAACATGCACAATCGCCAGTATGGTCCTTTAAGTTTATCCTCATTGAAAAAGGTAGTCATAATGTAGGATAAGTCCAAAATAGGAAAATGAGTGTTTACTGTGAATTTTACCTAAAAGACAAAGAGGCTTCCTGTCACCGACATCGAATCAGAAATCATCCTTCATGTGTGAAGCAGCAGTGAGTGGTTTGTGAAATCATGCACAGGAGAGTCATTCAATATTAAACGTAATATCAGAAGTATGAAATAAACCCCTTGTGACAACAGCAAACACAACGTCTGAATTCACAAGAGGATGTCTGAGGAATGCTGAACAAGAACACCTGCTGCAGAGTGAAGAAATGTGCATCTGAGTTGTTAAATAATAAAAGTACTGACAGTGTTTGGTGTGGATCGATTTTGTCTCTACGGAGACGGCAAGAATGTCTTCTACTGTATGTTTTATGTGCATTGTTCTGCATATGTAGGTGCTGTATGTCACAGGGAAGTGAAATGTGTGTGTGTATGTGTGTGTTTGTGTTCTTCCATTTAGCGCAGACAACCACTTCCTCTGTGAGATATTCACAATCCTTTGGACTAAAAATAAAAAGAATCACAAATGTCCATGGGTTATAGTATGGACAGTGGCTTGTCCTCTAAGTGGAAAAACCACCTAAACTATTGATTAACACAGAAATTTCAACATTAAAACACATCCAGTTATTAAAAATTCACTTTATCTAAAAACACTTGTGTTGCTACCCTAGTCAGCTCCACAGCTAACGTGGTGGCTCAGCTAAAGCAGAGAGAAAGTTCTTTCAGGCCAGTTGACCCGTTGCTCTTATAGACAGGCTCTTTCCTGCCAGTCTCTGGGCGAGTTACTCATCTTGATGAAGCCAAGGTCCATGTTGATCCCACTCCAAAGGGCTATGGCTTATGTTCTTCATTTGAAACTCGAAATCTCCAGTCTTGTCTCTAGTGGATTTATTGCACCTTTTCCCTTAATCAGCAGACAAAAGGCCAGGGTGTATGTATGTATGTGTGTGTGTGTGTGTGTGTGTGTGTGTGTGTGTGTGTATCTGTTTGGGCTCAGATGGTAAAATTTTACATCTCAGTTGTCACAGTTGACGGTGCTGAAACCAGGAAGAGTGACGCGTCCCCTCCTCCTGAGGTCGCTCTCAGGGCCCACGTTGATCCGCTGGATCAGGCTCTTCTCGTAAAGGAGGGGATGGTAGGCACCCAGTGTACACGCGGCATCGTAGTAACGCTCATGATAGTGGCACAGGTCTGTCTGCCTCATGGAGGGAATGTACTCATACACATGCACCTGCTCGCACAGCGCCATCATCAGGAGGATGCCTGCAATGGCATGACACAAACAAAGACTTTAGCTATTCATATTCAAACATATTTTCTTAATTGCTTTAGAATTATTTTCAGCTACACCCACAAATTAATTGTGTACTATTAAAAGGTCCAACACATCAGTAAATGATTAGAAAATTTATTTAAGCCTCTCCTGCAAACTGTCAATAACAGCTATTATGTTCATTGGTTGTCACACGAAAGGAGATGGGTAAATAAAGTCAGTCATAATCTGTGTCAGACTCTGATATCAAAGTTTCTGCATGTCAGATGTTTGATGAATGTCGGGTGAATTGTAGACGACAAGTAAGAAAAACTGTTCAGGAAGGGACATGCCATCAGTTTGTCATCCATCTGCGTCAGTTTGTAGATGTCATAGCGGCAGTCAGATTGTGAGATTTAGTTAGATAGAATTTATCTTTGGCGTATAGCATAGTATTGAACTGCATTAAAACATACTGAGAACAAATCCATATAGCTTATTAACTGAACACTCAAACGGAAATGGAAAATCAGATACTTATGAATCATCCTTGTGCGTCACTACTGGTAAGCTGTCACATAAGTACTTAAGTCACACACTACAGGGCCAGAAGTTTAAGGCCACCTGCAGATTTAAAAAAAAAAAAATCATCAGTACACTGTTTATTTTACAATTTATTGCACAGGAAATGACAAAAATATATAAAATAAATGTAACTAATTAGTTTTCAAGAAGAATTTGTCAGCAACAGCACATCTTGTAGCCACTATGCTTAAGAAATGATTTTTAATGAAGGCATCAGTCTGTATCAGTGCAGCACTCCAGTTGTGTTCAAACTCCCTTGCCCAAACTCCCTTACTTATGTGTTTTAACATTCTATTCAATAGCTGCTGTCTGCCTTCTCCCACATCATTTTGGGATTAACTTGCTACACAGTCTGCTCATGCTGTGGGGGAGAGAGATCTGGAGAGTTGGTCCAAGTTAAAGGAAGAATTATGAAGGAGAATTACCATTCCATCCTTCAAAGACACGCAAATCTATCCAGTTTACAAATTATTAATCAAAATATCATTTTTAAACAGGACAACGATCCAAAACATTCTTCAAAATTATGCCAAAATTATATCCATTCAAAAGAGAAGCAAAAGGTTTTGAGAATTCTGACTTTGGCCAGAGGGGGTTACTCTGACAAAAACCAAAGTCTGAGCCTGAAATGAACTTCAAAGTGCTTTAATGTGACAAATTCTTCTTGAAAACTAATTAGTTACATTTATATTATGTATTTTTGTCATTTCCTGTGCAATAAATTGTAAAACACTGTATTGATGATTTTTTTTTTTTTTAAATCTGGGGGGTGTCCTCAAACTTCTGGCTTGTAGTTAAAATTATTACTGTAATTCACACATCTGTCAGCTGAGGAGCGAACCACTGCATTGTGGGCTTTTGATCCTGAAGACACACTTGTTTCACACCACAGATAGCGGCAGCAGAACCTCTGTGTCATTGTGTCAACACCCAGTTTGGGGTTTCTGAACATTAGTAGCACTGTAGAGCTTTGTAAGTAGATGCTCATGTTGTTTAAATCTTGTGCTGCAGAAGCACACACAAAGACACAAATACTCATTAGTTAGTTAGTTATTTAAAAGGGACCATGTACAATGTTAAACATAAATGTTGCCATTTGATGTATTGCACCAGAGTTAGCTTAGAGCTAATTTTCATCTGCAGCCTATGACACTAATCATAATTTAGCTCCTGCTTTAATGTTCTGAGAAATTCTTCCTGGGGTTGGAAGCATTTCATCAGTTGCTAGTGAGTCAGTTTTAAATATAGCCCCAGCTAGGGAAATCTGCATACAGTAGGTAAAATAAATGTGTAACACTCCTACAGACACAAAACTTTAAAATCTGCACTGGAGCATCACAGCAGCAGCAGTTCAAGGATGCAGTTGTGCTGGACACACTGCACGTGTGCTTATCAGTATGAATATGAAGTCGAGCACACCTGAAAAAGAGCGTGCATGCTCAGCAAACCCTGCCTTTGGATAAATGTAAAAAAGAAAACAGAATACATTATGTATGAAGCCCCCGAATCTGCCTCCCTCAGCAGACTCTGCACGGTTCATTTCATGTATTGTCATTTTCACAAACAGCGCTCCGACTTCCACACAATTTCAGTTACTTTTTCTTATATTTTATTCCGCTTTGTCCTTTGCTGCTACCTTGTTTCAGAGGTTTCTCTCTCGTGTCAGCAGGTTCACAGCTCTCGTCCTTCTCTAACTAACCACAACATCACTATGCAAGCCAGTCCTGTCTGAATTATTCAGCTACGACCTTTTCTCTGACGTGTGTGTGTATGTGTTTGTAAGCCATTCATGCTTGGATTCTTTGTGCTCGTAAGATCCACAAGCTTGAGACTTCCAGATGAATTATTAGCATAAAATATACTGGCTTTCTGATTTTTCTTTATTTTTTTCTTCAAATCTTTGTAATTTTTAATCAGGAAACATGGGTGCATGCCTCACTCAGATCTTATTTTCTCATATTTTAACATACAAATCAATTCTGAACAAAATCTCACTAGTTGCTGCAATATATTAGCAACGTATTACAAACCAAGGACTGATAATAGACTGATGGACACTTAAAAGAAATCAACCTCTAATTAACCCAAAAATGTCTTTTTTTTTTTTTTTTNTTTTTTTTTTTTTTGTTTGTTTCATTGACAACTATTCACTATTTAGTTTGCAATACTTCATACGGCAAGCAGCAGACAGTAATGAAACAATGGCCAAGAAAGCACCAAAACAAGGTTATTTTGATTAATTCTTCATAGCTGATATGTCTAAATAATACAATGTCAGCAATTATTGTTAAAAAAAAAAGAAAGAAAAGAAAAGAAAAGAAAAGAAAAGAAAAGAAAAAAGCATGCTTTCAGGGCTTTAGGGGGTAANAAAGAAAAGAAAAGAAAAGAAAAGAAAAGAAAAGAAAAAAGCATGCTTTCAGGGCTTTAGGGGGTAATTGTTTAAATGTCACACATTCTCTTCAGAATTACCATGACTGGAAAAGATTAAATTATAGATAACATCATACTTTTTTCCCTTGTTATATTCTGGAAACACAAAACATAAACCAAAGGAGAGCACATGTATTTCAGAAAGTAGACATTTTTGATATAGCACGTTTAATGGACCCAAAGAAGCACTAAGAGTGTGCAGGAGACAATTAGTGGATCCTTTTATCTTTCCCAACAACACACCGTGTTAGCTTCAAAAAACATGAAAGTGCACTATGGAGCATTTGTGCAGTTCTGTCCACGTTCACAATCTCTCTCTTTCAATCTCCCTCTCAGTTTTATAGATGTTTCCTAAATCTCTTTGGCTGCGATCACTGGTCGGTGGAGAAAGAAAATACCTCAAAGGTCTCCAAAACCACGGGCGTCCAGCTTACCCACAGAGTCTACACCGTAGACTCTGCAGCGTCACGATGGCTTGCACCATCCCAAACTTCACCCATGCCGACTATTAGTGTTGAAACACCCAAGACGTCACACAAACAACCAGGGCACCTGATGTCACCCTCTACATGACTGGACCAGAAGCACGTGACCACAGGCGGAAAAAAAAAAAAAAAAAAGCATAAACGCAGCTTGTTGGCTATACCTGCGATATGAAATGCACTGAAACATGAAATACTGTAAAACATGGTGTGTTTCTAAAATTCATGTACTTTATGTGGGAGTTTGTGTTTGTGCAGAAAGGGCAGTATTCTCCATTTGTGTTTGAGGTTTTACATTTGTGTTTACAAAAAGGCACAATATGTCTTAAAATATATCAGTGTGTCCATTGATATCCATTGATACAACATGTCATTTTCAGTATTTAGTGTTTGATTAACTGGAAATTGATATTATGGGATTTATATACTGCATGTTATTTTCTTACATGTCAATGTTTTTATTTAACTAAGCACACGAACAAGAACAAAGACATAAGTTCTGAGTTTTTTTCAGTTTTTCCAGCACCACAATTTGGCTTTACACTCACACCCATATATTAAAGGACTATACTGGTAATTGTGTATGTTTGAACCCAATAAATACAACCTGCATACATGTTATATCTTCTAAAACATACTACTAGAGCGGTAGATTTTAGAATTTTTTCCTACCTTCCAGACTGCCATTCGTTTCAGCTCATTCCAGCTCGCTATAAAAATCAACTTGTAGAGATGTGAAACGCGCTTGAGATAAATAATCCATCACAGCAAACACAATGGCTATTGTATTGTTTTGTCGTAGTAACTTCATTTAACCGGTCCAACATGGAGCTGCACAGATGATGATGTATGTCTCTGCCAGGGAATATAGTCCCAGGAGAAGACGGCCTTTACCAAGAAATAAAAAATGACCCTCCTACATTCTGACATGCGTGTTAACAGGTGAAACATTGAATTTTATCAAAGGCATGAACATACAGTGTTTCTCAATGACTCTGAAAAAGATGCTGGATGCAAGATTGAACTTTGGCAATATTTAGTCTACTATATTACACTATAAAATATTAACAAAAAGCATATGTCCCCTTTAAAACATTATCAGCTCTAGTTGCAAGAGTTGCTATGCATCTGTGCTACGTGATTTAGTTTCATTATCCCAGTACTAACATCAAAAATTTGATTTATAGTAGACTCAAAAACCTTTATTCAGTGGTACAGAAACCAGTCAAACCCAGCTGATAAGCAGGCTGTATGCAACCCTCCAGATAAACACTATTTTCCATTCTCCTGGATAAATTCCTTGGGGGGCTGGGGGGAGAAGAACAGAGAGGAATGTGGCAGCTTTCTGTGGCTTAGGCAATTCCACCATGGCATTAATAGCACACAGTTTATCTCCTGCCTCCTGTGGTCTTAATGACTATGCTTATTTAAACGAACCGAAAATAACACAGCACCAGTATGCAACCTTTACCTCATTTACAACATATCCTCTGAGTCATCTGAATAGCAATGAGTGTTGCAAGACAGCAACCGGACATTAAGAAGAAATGTGTTGTATGTAGGATATACTGTGGGCTTATACACCTTTATGTGTTTCACCTGTGGTTTGATGTAACAGAAAATATGAATGTTTTAGTACACATTTTCCAATAAAAAACATCTCACACAATGGACGCTCCTCTAACAATAGCTTAGGGGTGTTGTGACTTTTGCCAGTTTATTATTAGATACATCTGTGAAATTTATACAATCCAAAACAACAGCCCTGCAGTAAATCCTGTCTTCTGAAGCTTGGTGTTTTTTATTGATTCTGTGAGGGGTTTATTCATTTTGAGGTTGTATTAGTGCTCAGTGTTGGATAGGATTCCATTCAATTTAAAATATTTCATTATTTTATCCATTACAGTCTGAATTTAATATTTGTACACAAATAAAATGCCAGAAAGACCACAAAAAGAAGCTATGCATGTTGACATTGTAATCTTATTGCATAAGATGCAGACGGCAAATCCCTTGCATTTGACAGGATTGTTGCTTTTATTTCTCTTCCTCTGGACACAGATTCCTGCTGGCTTTTATTTAAGCCAGAAATCAGGCCTGATTCACATCTGATATACTAGAATAATAATTGTACTAATTTATGCATGTATGTATGTATTTATGTATGTATGTACTCATGCATGCATGTATTTATGCATGTACAGTACATATGTACAGATCTATCTATCTATCTATCTATCTATCTATCTATCTACAGAAGAGCAGCATGCTGGGTAATAACCACTGCTGTGCAAGCAAAAGCTCTGATACTCAGGTTGCTATGCAGCAGAGGTGAACGGTGTGAAGGATATGATCTGCAGTTCACAACACCAATTATTTAGCACAGACTCTGGTGCTCTTTGTGTTTCTGCACCAGCATCTGATGCCTCACCAGCACGAGGCATCTGTTTCAAACAATTTTAGTCCCACTGTTATGGTTTGAATTCTCCAAACTGGGCACTACCGTCACAGGCTGCCATAGAATATAGACATATCTGCAACTTTTCCTCATTAAACCATTGGGCCTTTTCCACTATGGGGCTGAATTGTAGCGAGCACACCAAGCTGTCTGGCTGCTTCCTTTTTCATTACACTTGCAGCCGACCCCAGCCCAGCTAAAACGTGCTGAAACCTTGGTTTTCTGGAACAAAGCATGCTGGTCATCGCTCTCAGCAGGGCCGTAAATGACGTAGTGGTGCATTGATTGACTCATGTGTGTCAACATTACAAGCAACAGGGGATAGATAACAGAGGCACCACATTCAATACACCCCAGAATTTCCAGTGGACAGACATGGATAATCTATTTCCAACTTTACTGGCAGCTGAAAATGATAGAATGAACAAACTGTCATCAGAAACGTCACTGCTTCTGATTCTTCTGCATCCCATGTTATGTGTCTTACTTGGAGTTGTGTGTCTCTCTGGTTAAATGGTGCTCAAGTGTGACATCACCTGCTGTAATCTGTGTTTAACATACGTGACCAAGAATTTATCGGATACTTCCACAGTTTTGGGGGTATTTTGTAAATTGAAATTAATGTTTTCCCTGCAAGACTGGTGACAAGTATTTAAACCAAGATAGACGAGATAGTAATTCTATCACAGAATTCGACAGAATTGCTGTGATGAAAAAAACAATTGACATTTGCAGAACGCTTAAAATAACATAGGCCTCTGGAATATGGAAAATACTTTCTGTTTGAGGCATACTGGGCACCTTGCATTGTGCAGTGTGTGCAATAATAATCATGTCCAAAACCATAACATGCTATGTAATGTCACTTTTATTTAAGAAAAATTGGTGGGAGATGTTCAGAAACTATTATTTAGGAATGTTTTCTTCTCTCTGCTGTTACATTTGAAAGTTTGTTATCTGTGTCATCAAGTTGTCACTGATGCATCAAGTATCAAACAGCGTCCAACAGGAAGTGACGACATTGCTACCTGGCATCACTGAATCATCGATGTCGAGTTCGAAGGTGTGTTTCTCAGAAGTAATGAAAGTTTTGTGATACATGTGTGTGTGAAGGCATTAAACATGGTGTAAAGCATGAAACCTATAGTGGAAGAATCTAATGGGAAGCGGATACTAATACTGCATGCTGGAGGTTTTCATAGAGGGTTACAGTGGTCAAAGTGCCACCACTTCCACCATGATTTGTTATATATTCATGCTGGTATATTAACAGGGTGAGAGAAAGATCAAAACTCCATCATCTACCTCTACACTCAAGGACACTTACATGTGTCTATATATGTTCAAGTACCAGACAAAGAAGCTACTGAAAGAGGAAGATGCATATTTCATGCATACCAGGTGTGTTGTGTGTGTATGTGTGTGTGTTTACTTGCCTATGAAGCCAGAGGAGGGAGGATTAGGCTGAATGGTCTCCTGAGTGTTGCCTTGAATCACATCCCAGAGCTGCCACACGTAGCTGGGGTGAAGGATGTAGAAGGGCTGGTCAGGATGGAGCTTGCGGTGCTCCACATACGGACCAAAGAGGTTATAATCTGGACTGGCGTACCACTGACAGAGAGGAGAGAGAGGCACAAGGATGTTATGAGAACATTGTCTGGACGTTCCACAGACCTCTAAGCTTTACTCTAAATGCCTTCAATATGACAGAAGACAGTACAAAGTAAATTAGAGCATAAAATGAAATTGTGAAGCACTACATCTTCACTGCAAGTAAATGAAAGCGTCAAAGTCAAGAAGATTTCAGTTGCTCTCTATAGCGTCACCATCAGGTCAGTTGTGCAACAGTACATCTCTGTGTGGTTTGGTTGACTTAGCAGATTGACACACAAGAAAAAAAAAATCCACACATTATCAGTAAGGAAGGATAATTCATAACTCCTTCATATTAGAAGAAGCTTTAACTTTTCCTCTGCTTGATAGTAAAAACCAGACACCAGGCAGATGGTGGTGCTATAACCTACAAAGCTGGATTCAAGAGATAACGGAGGTAAGTCATTAAAACAACACAGTGCCATGCTAAATCAGTGTGTCAATAATAAAAGGTCATTTGTGACGTTTTTGTTGTTTTAATTAGTGCGCTGATAAGGTAAAAACCATGAAGATTTGCTGCCATATATTTAATTCTTCTTGTGTTGGCGCAAAATGGACACATGAAGTCAGCAAAGGAAATCTGCATTCTCTCTTTGGAGCATCACATTTTAAGAGAGGAGGTGCGGACAGATTTTCCAACTGTCTGGCAGAAAAACTGCAAATGCCAAATGAAAAGAAGTAGAAGTAACGAGAATATCCGCTGAGTGTCAAAAACAGCGACGAAAAAAGGGCTGTGAAGGAGAAGGAATCTCGACACTAACAGGAGTCCCTGTGCAAATGAGGGAGGACCTGTGAGATGCAGAGGTTGGGTATACAAATCCAATTTATTGATGAAATTAAACACCCATATTTTTATACTGCTTAAATTTACCATCAGACTGAAATGGGTTCTTAATTTTTGTTTTTTAGGAATAATTTCCCCGAAAGATCATTGAGGAAACAGCATATTACACTTCTTCAAAGCAACCATTCAGAATTAATCAGAATGGAAACCTTTTATTCACCATCATTTTAAGACCCTAGAGCTTAATTATAGGTTGTTTGGTCTTATGCTCAAGTTATTGCTGTTTATACAGCCTTTTTACCCACTAAACCTACACAATGGATCTCAGTGGAGCTACAGGAGATGCATGATAGCTTCTTGACAGAAACCATGAGCATATTCATAGAATCTTATGTTCAGTGATGACAATTATGGTCAGTTCTCAAGGATTCCAGGAAACAAATGGCTCATAATGCTTTAAACAGATGCCAGTGTTTGTTTCCAGTGTACAAATTGCTATATGTAGTATACCTTAAAAAATATAGAATTTCCTTTTCGCTTTAATGTATATTTAAAAATATTATGAAAAGTTAAGCAGGCTGAATAACTCTTGTGTCTTTTAAATACAATAAAAAAACAATTTATACAATTCATACAAAATACAGAATAAAACAGCTCTGTATGAATTATAGCACAGAATGTTGGTATTCTTAACCATTTGGATGTCAAATATAACTGAACGTGAAGACATATAAATGATAACTAAAGAGATACTAAGAGGCAGTAGGTGAGATTATGTGAGAAGTCAAGAGACAAACTAACTGAGAGACTGAAAACCAATACCTGTTTTAATCTGTATTTTGTATGAATTGTATAAATTGTTTTTTTATTGTATTTAAAAGCCTGGCGTCTTATATACATTGCATTTTCCACATTTGTCTGTGGCAGTGTTGTATGTATCGTCCTTGCCAAGTAAACAATAAATAAGTAAATAAATGTATTCCCATTAGTACTTCAATACGCTGAAGAATAGGGAATGGCTTGGATGGAAAAACATATGCAGGGCTGCATTAATGAAAGCGCTTTATTCTCGCTAAACAGTACATCTCTTTTATGCTTTCATTTCACCTTTCTCTCTCTTCTGCTCATCTGTTGTGTTGTTATTTAAAAGGTGATGTGCAACAAAACAGTTGATTCTGAATTAACATTTCCCAACAATGGTAAGCATGCATTTTGTGTGTATGTGTGTGTGTGGTCTTCAGCTTGTACTGATTCTGCTGATCTCGATTCTGTGGCTAATGGAACTGTTATTTTTTAATGATGTATGATGGCAGAGGTCACTGATGTGGCAAATGCATAAACTGCGTTGTGTTGGCTAATTTCCCAAATCATTTCACGTACACGTATCTAATATGATAAAGCGACAGCATTTTGTTGCTTAACGATGGCTTCTCAGGTCAGCCTGTTGTCCAGTAAGTGCAAAGCATGTCGCACCTAAAAAGTGGGTTTTACTGAACAATTTTTGAACTCTTTTTACAAACAAATAACACAGTAATTGATCAAACCATCTAAACATATGTGTCAGTGTTTGAATGAGCTGTTTAAATGATGCAGGATAGTGGCTTCACCTCCATTTAGCAGCATTATAAGATGCTATCAGCCTGGAAAATGTCAGCAGCTGAAGTGATGTAATGACCTCTGCTCTTACAGAGAAAAAAAAAAAGCCACAGCCTGAAAATCAGTCATTCTCGATTCAGAAGGACAAGTGCTTCTATTATTAGTCAATGAGAATTTAGAACAGGAGACTAGGACATAATAATAACTAGTACTCCAAGGCACGATAAAAAAAAAATTGGCAAATAATTAAACTCATTAAAAAAGCAGGTACAAGCAGCATTAAAATCCATTTTAATTACACAGTTTGTAGATTATTAACCTGATGGCGTCAGCACTTGAAAAAGTCTAGATCCTCATTGACTGTGGCAGCAGACATTTCCTGAATATTAATGTTTAGGGGAGTCATGAAGTGAAAGAAAGGACAGAGGAGGAAACCATGATAAGCACATGTATGTTTGTTTATGGATGACATATATTCATGGTATACATGAATCAGAGAGCCATTTCAAGGGCAGGTGGAAGTCAGATCTACAGGACAGAGACAGATGAGAGCAGACTGTGGATATTGGGGGGTATAGGGATGAGGAGATATGGTAAGAGGTGACATTGGCATGGTGTTCTATCTTGGTCACTACAGCATACCACAGCGATAAACTAGCCATCTGATTTAAAAAAACATACCTTGTGTAGGTTGACAGTATAAGGCGCAGGGTCCCAAGCTATCAGAGTCACGTTCTTGTAAAGAGAACTCGTGTTGAATCGATGCTTTGGATTGGCCAGAATCTAAAACGGACAATTACCATAAAATATATGCAGTCAAGTATTTTCTATGCAATACATCTGAAACACTTTCAATGAAAACATCTTGCATTTCATGTATTATGCCAGAGTCAAGGTGAAGTCATACAAAAAAAAAAAAAAAANAAAAAAAAAAAAAAAGAGAGACCTTTTAAACACACTAAACTTGCATCGAAGGCATGATTTAATTTATCTGTATTTTCAATGTGGGCTGCTCTAAAACAAATCAATTTTAGGAAAACTTTCATTTCTGATCAGGACAGGCAAACCTTCACAGTTCTTAGATTACTGCAGATCGCCACATTTTTACTACATAAAGGTACTGTGGAACTTCTCTGGGCTCTGATCCTGATTCATCATTTTGCTTTCACTGTACTTCAGTAGCTACAAAGGTCAGGAAATATATCATAACTAACTTGAGCTATCTATCACCTGTGCGCCTGTACCATCCAGTGCAATATAAAACATATTCATTTTCTGTCAGAGAGGTCAGTTCAACTCTTTAGTCAAT
The DNA here is from genome assembly GCA_014773175.1 of Lucifuga dentata. Classification (NCBI taxonomy): domain Eukaryota; kingdom Metazoa; phylum Chordata; class Actinopteri; order Ophidiiformes; family Bythitidae; genus Lucifuga; species Lucifuga dentata. Next base: position 39,804 of record VXCM01001651.1, read on the forward strand.
TCTAATTCTCTGTAGTGGTACTGTATTGTGTTGCATTATAGTCAGTAGTGTTTATAACACATTGTCCTGTTAGCACCAAGACCTAACATTTTTAATTTCTTGTGTTGAGCGATTTTCAGCCCCAGCCTGACCCATCAGAACCAGAACTTCTGCTCTTTTCAAAGTAAAAGTAGCGGCTGCTGCTGCAGCATTCAGAAAACAGCAATGGCTGCAGTTTCTGAGCACCAACATGTGAGCCCGGCCTGGGCCTGAGCCAGTGTTGTGAAATTCAACCTGAAGCAAGCACGGTCCGATTTGTAAACTGCCTCGGGGCCCAAGCTGCCCGTCGGGGCCCAAGACTTGTCCAGGACTCTATCACACATGCCACCAAAGCGACTGTCAACAGACTCTTATTTCACTGGTTGCACAATGAATGGAAACATACAGATATGATTATACAAAGTAGCTGGCCTGTGGAAACGTGTACACAAAGTAGCCAGCAAGCTAGTATGCAGAAAAATGTTTATGTAGCAACACATAAACGTGCTCTCATGCTGTTGTACTGAATATCAGCACTCCCTCTCGTGTGATATTGCTTAATTATATTCTAATCAGTTTCCAATACCACTACTAATGCCATACATGCATTTCAGAGCTTCACAGAGCTCTCAGAGTCATTAATGAAGCATTAACATTAATCATATGAATCTGTATGTGCATTTACCTGTGAGTTGATGATGCGAATAGTGGTTTTGTTCCCCACGTCTTTCTCGTATCCCTCTGTAGGAGCGGCATTGAACCGCAAAACTGCATTGTGAGTATCTAAAGGGAAAATCAAAGCGAACACTATTTGAAGCTGGTAATGAACATAACTGAAGCATAAACAACATATCATATCATTGTATGGGACCATCACAAAAGATCAAACTGAGTTACAACACAGAACAAAGCCTCAATCTCACAGTCAAAGCTGTGGAAAGTGTTGAGGCAATGTGGCAAAGCACAATGATCCACTGAAACGTCACCAATGTAACCTCTTTCACCCACTGATTCTAGTGTGTGGACACCTTTCTATTTTTATTGTATTGATCTTTGCACCCAGCATCTGACATACACAGGACGATAAAAACACATTAGTGAGATGAGCATTATGACTCAAAGCTGTTGCTCTAAAGTGAGTCCTTACTTGTATTTCATTGATGCTGTAACGATGCCTGAGCATTGATCTAAGTGTTGGTGGTAGACGTTACTATGACAACACTGCAGCTGTCACAAATGACTGCACTCACAATTACACACTGCCGAGTCTAGCTGATAGAAATATCCAGGGTGCTCTCTAGTGGTTAGTTTGAGTAACTGATGAGAAATCACTAACATAATGAACCTTCCAGACAGAACTAATGTCAGCAAGGACACATCAGTGGCTACTTTCTTGATATAGTGACCTTCAAGGTTCACACGCAAACACGAAATGCTCAGCTTGATGGATGGCTGCAGTCATAATTACAAACTTGTAATCTCAGCTTGTCTCTGTATTGATCAGTCCATTCCACTTTGTCAGTCATGTGAAACATGAAGGAACGGTCCTGCTGGGTTGATCTGACACCAGAATGAATGATCTTCCAGCAACTGATCTGATACTCCTTCATCACTGCCACCAGCTGACTGTTACAACACAGAATGGCATTTTGTACACCACCTACTCCAGGTTCTTGGGGAATATGACACACGATCACATGCTTGACTTTGTGAGTTTACCTCCCTACTCTTACCCTGCTGGCTCTCTTCCCTATGGGGGCCATACTGATCATACTAATTAAGTGATTTGATTTGATTGATTTTCTTAAAGCAGGTATCTAGATCCAGCAAAAATGCATCTTATAGATAAAGCCAAATTCAAAAAGTCTGATGCTGATTTCAATGTCCATTCAATGTTCAAAGATTTCTATGTTCATTCAGGAGTCTTCTTTGAAACTTTTGCAATGATTAAATGTGCAAAAAAAAAAAATCTGCACTGATCACTTCTACTCTCCCTTGTTGCAACACAGCTGTGCAGACTGAGTGAGAACAGGATTTTTCAAGTACCGCTTCTTTGAGGTCCTCCCAAAGGCTGCTCTGTTCTAATTGGCCTGATTGGGAAACGCTCATGGACCAAACATGCTGGCCAAATAATTGCTTGCTAGCTTTGTACTTCACAGTTGTGTCTAAGGCACATGAGCAGGAAAATTCAACATGATGATGTATGTTAAAGAAGTAAAGGACCAATCAAAAACAAAGTTTTCAGCGTAGTAGGGCCTATTTTACTGGATGGATTTCTATAGATAACAAACATTTTGCAACTTTAACAATGTTGAACAACCTTCCTACTATATTATAATATAAAAATTAGGGGAAATAATAAAAAGCATAATTTGACCCCTTTGATGTTCAACATATCTTCAGCATACAGAATATTTCTTTGCAGTTTAGTAAGACATAAAACAGAAGACACTTTATTGTCATTGTAGGCATACAACAAAATTAAGCTTGGTGACTCTCAGACCAGCAGGATCAAAAGTCAGATAAAACTAGATAAAAATAAGATTNTAAAAAAAAAAAAAAAAAACAGGATTGAAGGAGGCTACAGTTCTGGGGAAGAAACTGTTTCTCAGTCTGCTAGTCTGGGTTTTGATGGTGCAGCATCTTTTTCCTGATGGCAAAGGGACAAACAGAGAGTGACCTGGATGGGTTTTGTCTTTACTGATGTTGCTGGCTTTCCTTTGTAGGCAGCTGGCATATACAGCATCCAGGTCCAGGAGTACAGCTCCCACGATCTTCTGTGCTGTCTTCACCACCCGGGCCAAGTCCCTCCTGATCTCTGCTGTGCAGTTGGCATACCACATCCTGATACACTGGCTCACAATGCGTTCTACAGTACTTCTATTGAAGTTAACCAACAGCTGAGGTGGAAGTCTGGCTTGTTTAAGTTTCCTAAGGAAGAAAAGCCTCTGTTGGGCTTTCTTAACCAGATGGGAGGTGTTGAGGGACCATGTTAAGTCTTNAAGAAAAGCCTCTGTTGGGCTTTCTTAACCAGATGGGAGGTGTTGAGGGACCATGTTAAGTCTTTAGTTATGTGGATTCCCAGGAATTTGATGTTTTCAACTCTCTCCACCTCTTCTCCGTTTATGTGAAGTGGAGGGTGTGTGGTCTTCCTGGATTGCCTAAAGTCCACAATGATCTCCTTTGTTTTAGTGATGTTTAGGACCAGATTCTTGTCCAAACACCACTCAGTGAGATGGTGGACCTCCTGTCTGTAGTGTCTCCTCATTGTTGGATATCAGTAAAGTTGCAGTGGTGTCATCAGCGAACTTCACTATGGTGTTGGAGGAGTGGATGGGGGTACTGTCATGGTTGAAGGGGGTGAAGAGGGCTGGATTGAGCACACATCCTTGCAGCGCACCTGTATTCACTATTTAAGTACTATTTTCACTATTTAAGTAGTATTTTAGTACTATTTAAGCCTACACAAGCATGCTGGCAGAATGGCATTTAAGTGTCTTTACATAGGGAAACTGTACATCAGGGATCCCCAACTGTCGGCCTGCGGGCCAAATGCAGCCCCAAGTCCTATCTATCAGGCCCTCAGATAACTTCTCCAAAAAAAAAAAAAATTTTGCTCATTTTGTTCAGGAGAATCTAAGCTTTCCATAGATATTCATATATCTCCATTTTATTGAGAAATGGTGATTATAAAACACAGCAAATGCTCGTGAATGCTACATAGGGACGAGCACATGGTCTCTGGTCTGTCAATGGAATATTAAGCACATATTATGCACTGGGAATGCATGTCTATTGCCACGGCTACGTAAAAGCTGATAGGACCACTGACCTATCAATCAAATCCTCTGCTAGTCTACTATCGAATTGCAGAGAGGGATTTTAAAATTTAGACTGCCCTCAGAAATTACATCATCGAGAAGCGATGAAGCTAGATTTTAGCTCGGAGACTATCTTGTGCTTTAGTTACATTTATCTTGGGATCATGTGGTCATAAAATGTCATGCTTGGGCTCATTTTGTTCAGGAGAATCTAAGCTTTCCATAGATATTCATATATCTCCTTTTTTTTATTAAGAAATGGTGATTATAAAACACAGAATGCTACAACGGAAGTGCTGGGCCCAGTGCCGGGCTGCTCCAGTTGTAAAGGGTTACATTTAAAAATAAATAAAAATTAGAAAATTGTTTTCCGTTGTTATTACNGGGGGGGGGGGGGGGGGTTGTAGAGTGGCCCTTGGCTTGGCATGCTTGACATAATTTTGCCCTTGGGGAAAACTAGTTGGGGAATCCTGCTGTACATACTCTGCTGGTATGTAGGATCAATGTCGACCAAGCAGAGAAGCCCTGTGAAAATTTTTCTGTGTAACAAATCAACAGCTTGAAGGTTTTCATGCATGAAGATTGTCTGGTCTGGTGATTCTCAAGGTTATCTGTTTGTGACCCTTTAAATTGATGCCTGTATGTGATCACCTTTACAGCATGTCTTTGGCAGTTCAATTAAAGCTTGATTTTCACATATTAGTTTGTTTCATTTGATTAATTTAAAAAGGTGCTTTAAGGGATTCAAACTGTCAAGCATATCATGAGTAATTAAAAAGTATATACTACAAGTGAATATTTGAATATTTAAATATTCCTCTCTTCATCTCACAATTGACTAACCTGACTTACATATGTGACCCTCAGGTTGATAACAGGTCTAGATTCAGCTCATTTAAGTACCTGCCAAGTTTTAAACATCTCAAGTATTCATCTCAGCTATTAGTTTAAAAGTAACTTGAGGGTTTTATTTTTGTTTTTATTTCAGTGCTTTCATTTTCTCTTGCTTGTGCTTTTGCCAGTCTACATCCTGCCCAAACTACAAACCAACCCAGCCACCAGCAACTAAACAAGTGTTACTGGTTAGTTTCATAATTTTTATTTATTTAACAGGGACCATGTACAATTTTAAACATAAATGTTGCCATTTGATGTATTGTACCAGAATTAGCTTAGAGCTAATAAGGTTTTCACTTTGGCTAGCTATAATATGGCTGACCTTTTAATCTCTTTTGTAAACCTGAGCATAAAGGACCATACCAATGACTTTGCAGGTTTGAATCCAATAAATACTACCCACATACTAGCTACATTACTGTCAACCCTTTTCCAAAACAGAAAACCGTATTTTAATTTTCATCATGTATTTTTCCACATCACCTACTCATTCAAAATCAAATCTTTAGGTGATACAGGGACTATATTCCCTGACGGAGACACATTTTCATCTGATCCAACAGACATTTTGTTTTATGTGATAGATTACTTATCTTTAAGCACATTTCAAGTCTCTATAAGTTGATTTTAATAGCATACTGGAATGAACTGAAACCTCAGATTTCTGGCCGGGAATCTTTTGGTCAAACATCTGTTTGCACTGAAGTCTAAAGCAGAGCACCTCATCTGATTTCTGTCTTTAGACAAACCAGACAGATGGTGCCAGTGTTATTTTAAAAAAAAATTACTTCTTCAGAGTTGATGCTTTTACAGCAGGTAATCCTCGTAATTCTACTCTGTTTTGACAATATTCTCTTATCTTAACCTCACCCTGGCCAGGATCAAAATCCCCCCTCAACATGTTTTTACAATTATCACCTTCTCCAGTTCTCTTCTTCTGCTTCCATGCCTGTTTCTTCTTGATTGAGAACCACTTTGTAGCTTATATGTTGTTCTAGGAAACAGCTACTCTAAAATTAACCAGCATAAAGATTGTTATTTAATGACTATATATTCTATTACACTATTTATCATGCAGGTGTGTCAGAGAAGAGCATCGTGCACTAATGACGTCGTTAAACCAGAATATCAGTATAATGTTTCAGTCCTGACAGACCTTCATCAGAGCATGTCTTTGAGGAAACATTACGCTGATTTACTGTTTTAACAATTATCTTAAGTGGAAAAGCAGAATGTGAAAATATCTTCAAGATACTAAAAAGTGCACTCTCATCATCTTATTATGCAGCAACGATGATATTCAATCCCAATAATCCGTCAAAGGTTTTTATTAGATGCTGCTGTGATTTTGTACTGACTGTTTGTGGTCGCTCGTTGGAGCTGGTTAGCTGCTTGGCGTTACTTTGAAAATACTATTTGTTGGGCGTCTTGTATATCTGACAGAATCATTAATTCATGTAGCTGCTTCTGCAAATATGATTTAGTTAGTTTCATGTCACCTTGCAGCTTGTTAGCCTGTGGAATAATCCCTGAGAGATTCAGGCTATATCAATGCTATATCAATGCTGCCTGCTAGATATGTTGTGGAAATATTTGGTGATATAAATGATGTGTATTATTGTGATATTGTTTTGAGGATCAGATTTACAGATTTATACATGGTTTTATTTTGTTTTTATGTGGATTATTATGTATTTTACTCTTTTCAGTCATTTTAAACATGTTCTGATTTTACAGTTGTAGCTTCTGTTTTTAATTCATTTTTATGACTACCATTAACACTTTACATTTGTCTTTATTGTTCATTTTGTATGCTCATATTCCCTCTAAAGTGCAACTTTTAGAAAAGCACTACAAAAATAAAGGTTATTATTTTACTATTTATATTACTATAATTTCTGGCTGCCAACAATTATTCTTATTCTTATACTTGCTTTAATGCTACCAGTTCTGCTGTGGTAAAATATTACAGCATACTGGGTCTATTGTTATCTTTTTGAACATGGAGAATATACATTCAGAGCCAAAAAAAAAAAAAAAAAAAANAAAAAAAAAAAAAAAAAAAATAGAAACACCTGTTCATTGTAATACAATCCAATAAATTAGTCATGTAATAAGTACTAGCTTTATGAAACTACTCATTTTTAGTTATTGGCATCGTGTTAGAGAGGTGTTGAGTCAACCGTATGGTCATTTTCTGAGGCTGGATTATACCATGTTTCTAATGTTTTGACTCCTCCATATAAATGAATGAAGTGGACATAGATGCACCACATTACAATGCACAGGTGTGGAGCTATTTTATGGCCACTGAGTGAATACAGTAAAAGCAGCAAGGAAACACACTGGACACATACAGAGAGCATGCAAAATATCAAGAAAAAAAAAGCATGAAAAAAAAAACATGTTCATCTTTGAAATTTGCAAATCAGTTACAAAATCAGCTCAAGTACGCAAATAAATCATATTAAGTTTTCAAGGGTCAAAATCATGACAAATGCTGAACAGAAAAACTGCACTGAGAAAAGAGGACGAGTCACAGCTTCACCCTCAACTGAAAGACACTTAATGGGATATTTACTCAGAAAATTATCTGCAACCTCAATACTAAGCACAGAATTAAATATAAACATTTATGATACACGTATTTCATATTGCACAGAATTTTATTGAAAGGTTTTCTGTCGACTGGTGATGCTATTTCTCATCTTCGCCACATGATGGCAGACAAGCTTCACACACCCTGACACAAAGCTAAAACCTCAGACAATTACCTTTTTTTCATGATAATTCCCATACTGCCCTGAGACTAAATCTAAATGTCAACCAAAATAAGATTCCATACAAAGAATTGTTATTTTTATATTCATCATGAAGCGATATGGCAAAGTATCATGTTAGAAATTATATGTCATGCACTTCACATTACTCCTGTTTTGCATAATGCTGAGAAAGAGAATCAATTCAGTTTGATTTCTTGCTGAAACTAAATTGAAATTATTAATGTAACAAAGTCCAACACTTTGAAGTTGGAAAACAATTAATTGGCTTATTAGATAAATCTCATTTGTCAAGTCACTAAGTCTTCTGTCAAGCAGAAAATCTTTGAAAACATTATGTCATAAAGCTTACTTGATGAACCAACACTGCTGCTGTTTGACATGAAGATATATATATGTTTCATCCTCATAGTAGGGACGTTACGGCATATAATTTTAAATTTGACAATACATCCATTTTGTGATATAAAATGTGAATTCAGGACATGTCAAACATTTTGCCCATTTTGCAACAATCAAGCTTTAAGTGCAAAATAACAATTAAAGTCAGGAAAATAATTACAGATAATAAACCTGTTGCATCATAGTTACATGCTTTCATACCTGTCAACTACTTCGCAAAAACTCTTTTTGCTTTTATTACTGCCATGTGTCTTTGAGTCATTATCATTTTTCTGCAGCTTAAAATCACTTTCAGATTTATTTTTATTTAATGCAAAAACTTTCCAGCTTAATAAATTAGGCAGCTTACAATTTTGTTGCAAGAGAATCAAACTATTGCACAACTATTGCTCTGGTTGGGTCATTCACAAACAAATCCTCTTTCTCTGAAGCCATTCCTTGGTTGACTTGGATATGTTCTTTGGATCGTTATCATGCTGGAAGGTGAAATTAATCTTCAGCATTCTGAAAGAAGTCGGCAGGTTTTCTGCCAAAATATTTAGATATTTGAAGCTATTTTTCATTACTTCTATTTTGATTAGAGCTCCTCTCTCTGCTGAATTAAAGCAAAAATGTTCAATTTGTCTCATTCAACCATGTGACATTTTCCCACATGGTTTGGGTGATTTATGTATCTTTCTGCAGAATTAAGTCGGTCTTGGAGTGATTGCTTCCCGTCCGAAATATCCTGCAGCTCCTTTAATGCTGCATAGGACTCTTCTTGGCCTCCCTGATGAGCTTTCTACTTTTCTTCTTGCTATGTCACAAACTCTCAACATCTCTGTAATGCCACATTTTCTCTGCTTATTGATGAAAGCTTAGATCAATAATTTTCAGTCTATTTTGTTAAGCTTCCTGCAGACTACAGCTATCCTAGTGAGAAGCAAAACCTAAAGGAAATCCAACAGGACTGTTTTGTTTTTTTTTTTCTAAAATGATTTATTTCTTTTTCTACTAGATTATTTTGCTGTTGTCGAGGTCACATTAAATTATGATTTATGTTCATTTCAGGCTTTACATTGCAAAAACCTGGTATTTAAATAATGGTAATTCTTGTTCCTTATTATTTTCAAATGAGGCAAAAATGCAAAGTTTAAACAACAAATTCACTTTTTTGTTTATGAACCTGAACATGTGGGTTCAATTACTACTCAGAAAGTCAAAACAAACATACAGGATGATAAGATGTCAGCAGAGATTTGGAAGCACCTGTCCCTGTTCATTTATAATGAAAGGTCTGGTGCTACTTTCACATAAAAATGAAACAAAGCTTGATATGACTGAAACTTCACATCACCGTGACAACAAGTATAAATACTACATTTAAATTTACAAAATATATATCAGATTAAATTAAAAGTGGATTTTGTAGCTTATTGGGTTGCTGCTTATTTCTGTCCTCAACTCACAGTAGAAAATACTACAGGTTTCACTTCCTAATATAACATCATGCAGCTGTAACGATGGAATCAAGAAGATATGACATTATTGATATTATTATTTATTATACCTGTAAATGCATGTGCACACACAGAGTTTTACAGGTAAAAGCAAGCAAAAGCAGTTCTATAAATAAATCTGACCTTAGTACTCAGATTTCTCTTCAAAAAGGAAACTTTTCTGGTCGTGATTGATATGTAATATTAATATGTTGAAAGACTAGGCTGGGTTTATGCTGACTGACGCAAATGTACCCACACACCAGTAAACCCACTGTGACAGCAGGGTCAGTTGCAGATGGTGTGCAGTGAATGCTGTTTGATCTGCAGCACATTTTTACTGAGACAAACTATATAGCACAAAATGATGTTAGTATAAATGTTATGAATTATCAAGGGCAGAGTGTTGCTCTGCGCTAAATTAAGAAGGAAATTCAAATAAGCTATAAGTGATGTGAAGAGCCTGATTGGTTATCAGAGGGGGTTCTTCTTTTTTTTCTAGTGAGCCATCTGTCCTCGAGTTCACACTCTCCCCACTTACCAAGAAGCTGCCAAAGGCTCTAACGCAAAAGCACACACACACACACTTTCTCACATAAAGACATATACGTAGCTGCCACGGCGTGCGCGCACACACACACACACACACACACACACACACACACACACACACACACNCTGCACAGAATCCGCTTGATAAGTTAATCAACAAATGCCAGGGAAAAAAAAAAAAGCAAGTTCATGGTAATCACTGCAGGTGCAATTATTTGCATATGGTGCTCAGAAATATAAGTGAAGTGTGCAAATGTGCAAGCAAAATTTGTTTTGTGTATTTGTGTGACAAAGGTCACACACAGAAAAATCATGTGGCAGCACGTCTATTAAGGAAGTTTTAAAACAAACACTGCACATTTCACTTCATGTGGAACTGTAGAACATTTCATACTCTGTAAAGGCTAGAAATGCATGGATAAGTTTGGAAAGTTAATAAGCCATACTCTCATAACTCAATGTTTGGTCCATGACAATGTATCTCAAAATCTTGTGGTCACATTTTTTTATGAAATTTGAATTTTTGTGGTCTCCAAATGATGATTCCTGATATTCAACCTCACATTCTCTGTAGCACCATCATCAGGTACAAATTTTCCATTTCTGTACAAGAAGTATTAAATCTATTAGCCAGGCTAACCCATGAAATTTACTGAGCACATTCATGCTCCCTAGAGAATGAAGTCTTTCCATTTCAGATGCTCGGTGCACTTTCCTCTTGCTCCACCTGCAGGTTAATTCTCACCTTTGTACGCTAGATCTCTCATAATCCAATATGCAGATTGACATGACATTTAAGCACATTCATGCTCGGCATACTGATAAACTTACAACCATAGCAAAACAGTGGATCTGTCACTATTTTGCTGTGGCTGTAAGTTTACCAGATGCTACTAGCATCCAGAGGAAGCTAGCATAGCCCGAATATTTTAACTAATACATGGAATGACATATTTATGAATCCTAAAGGCCTCAGCATGCTTCAAACAAAGAGCCTGTAGGATTGTCCAATCATGTCTTAAACTCCATTTCTGTATTTCTGGTTGTTGGGGCATTCTGAACAGGTTTAAACCAGGTTACTTTCCAGACACCATGTCATATGACATAATTTTTCTGAAGCATACTGTGACCTCGGCCCTTCAGCAACACTACACACTTTCACAGCCTTTCTTCTATGAACTGCCTCTCTACTCACCAATCTCTTTTCCCAGTCCTGAGCGCAGGATGGCACCAGCTGAAGTGACCACAGCACAGGTCTTGAAGCCACTCTGGACCTGCCTTCTGTAGAGATGCTCCAGGGGAAGGTNCCACAGCACAGGTCTTGAAGCCACTCTGGACCTGCCTTCTGTAGAGATGCTCCAGGGGAAGGTGCGGCACAAGACGGGCCCAGCCCAGTGAGGAGAAGGGCTCCTCTGATCCATCCACGGTCCTCAGCTGGGCCTGGGTTTTTAGTTGACACAGCAGCTCTTTGGCACTCTGGGCAGGCCTGCGGTGGCCCTTGAAGGAAACATGGTGCTTGTTGGTACCCAAGTAGTCCTTCATGGCACGCTGCAGCCGAGGACTCAGCATACCAGCAGACACACGGCCCCGCCACAGCCGCTGCACCACAGAGGCTGACTTGGAGAAGTAATATTCCTCCATATCAGAGGACTCACCACCTGCCCTCCTGCCTGCTGTAGTCCTCATACTGTTTCCCTGTTCTTCTTCTTCCTCCTCCTCCTCCCCCCCACCATGGTNGTAGTCCTCATACTGTTTCCCTGTTCTTCTTCTTCCTCCTCCTCCTCCCCCCCACCATGGTGGAATGTGGAACTGATTCTGTTCTGATACTCTGTTGCCTGGAATGATCTCTCACGACTCTGGACTGCAGGGTCTGAATGAAAACCCACATTCTCTGTGCCGAAGGAGGACCAGGCAGCCAAGCTCTGGGGGTCAAGGTAGTGGCTACCATAAATGGCATAGGGAGCGCTATTAGGGCTCTGGCTCACCTCCAGGCTGGACTCTGGGGTGGTGGAGCTGGCGGAGGGCTCTGGTTCTGGCTCTTCTGCAGGATAGGTAGTAGTTAAGGCGGAAGGCTGTTGAGGATGGGATCCCATGATGGCCCGCTGTTGATGGGAGGCCTGGATAGAGGTCAGGCGTCGTGTGTCAGGGTGCTGAGTGAGTGAGGAGCCAGCAGAGGTCAGGGACTCGTCCACACGAGCATCCAGGAAATAAGAGAGGAGAGCGAGGAAGAGCAGACCCCAAGCCAGCATTCCCACCAGTACCAGCCTCCGCCACTGCCTCATACTGGACTTCATTACCTCTCACTCACATATACGCCTGTTCCACTGGCCCACCAACAACAGCGCCCTGCAGCCAGGACTTAATCCAGAGCTCAGCTGGAGGGCCTGAAAAGAAAGTTCAGTATAAAGCTTCACAGGAGAGAAACAAAATATGACATCATAAATCATACAGAAAGACTCCTTAGCTTCTGATTCTATTTCTTCATATTCATTTATGCCTTGCAGGCTATAATAGGGCCCTGAGAAGAAAAGTCATACAAATTGCTATTGTACAGCCAGCATGCACGTGAATGCATGAGGCTGTGTGTGCATGTACAGACACACAGAGCTCACACAGACCCACAAAAAAAAAAAAAAAAANCCCCCTGCAGGGCAGAACTTGGCTGCTTTCCACTTATAATAAAAAGAGGAATTTTTCAACTCGAAGGCCATTTATTAAGTCGTCTCACATTTACACAAAAACTACAGTTTCTGTGTCAGCCAGGCCTGGATGTCACTTTTCAAATACACAATACAAATCAAAATAACCACAAATTAATAAATAAATTACACTACTTCGATCCACTATGATAATTCAAAATTATCATAGTCATTATTATTGTCATTATTAATTATCATTATCATTATTATTGTGTGTTTTTTTTTTGTTTGTTTGTTTGTTTGGTTCCCATTGGCCAGGGTCTTTTTCGTTTTTGAAAAAGGGAACCACTGCAAGATGCTTTCTAACTTAACTTCATTTCATTAACATCTGTTTGACATTTTTATTTATGTACTATCATTTCACAATTAGCAAATTCACAATTATAAAAAAAAAAAAAAAAAAAATCACATATAATATAGTTTCTACAGCTTTGGTAATACTCTGGTATGATTTTCCTGATACAGCTGACTGTGAAAAAAGAAAGTAATGAAGGTGAACAAATGAACCATTAAAATGCTTGACTACAATCATCTCAACCACATGTAATTATGAATTTAGGTCTCTTAATGTGGGAGTATTTCTCTGGAGAGTGACAGAATGAGGCAGAAGCAACTTCCTGAATGTTAAACCTCCTCTAGTCCCAATTACAGTTTCCTGTCTCTGTGGCTGCATGCCCTGCAGAACAGTGAGGGTTTCAGTATAAGTAATCTGAGGTGCCCCTGCAGCCCTACACAGACTCAGATGTCCAGGCCTCCTGCCCCAGGGCAACACAAGGAGGCCAAAGCTCAGCCTCTGACCCTGGGCAAGAAGGGGGAAAATAGCAGGGAGTAACAGGGCCTGAGGCAGCACCAAAGGTAAAGCAGAGAAAGCCACTGTGGCACGCAATCACATACACAGTATTGCTTAGAAGCTACAGCATGTTCTAAGGCTTAAGGCAATAAATGGGAGGGAATGGTATTGGGCTGTAATCCTCCATGTAGCAGTTTGGACATTTCTACTCAACTGGGGTCAAATGTTACTCAGTGGAAAATATGCCATTTAACACCTGGGAGCCTGACACAAAAACGAGAAACCCAGAAAACACAGAGCTGCCCCATGGCAATGCTATCAACAAGAAAACACCATCCAAATATGCAGCACTGTTCCACTTCAGCCCACTGTATGTGTGTGTGTGCCCATGAAGCGTACTGTGTGTGCAGTCGGTTTGCATTCAGTTGGTTTCAGTTGGCTTGCCTCACCTGGCAGCAATCAGGATGTGTGCCTCAGTAACTGCGGTAAAACAACATAAATGCGTGGCGCAGATGGAGAGGCGTGGGTGGAGGACAGAGCGAGTCTTGTGAGAGGTAGACAAAGAAACAACACAAAATAAGAAACATGGAAATGAGACAGAGTCAGACAGCAAAGGGTGACTAAATTACTTAAAGGAGCAGTATACTGTTTTTCTATACTGATAGAAAAACCAAAAATCCAATTTGAATGAATGGGTGGTGGGAAAAGACAAACTAACTCTTTACAAGCCATGTGCACTAAGGAAGATAATTGTGTGGTCTATGATTTAATGAGAAACAATCATAAAAGTTTAAATTATGAGCCCAAATCATCCTGTGAAAGAGGCAATTCTAGTGGTAATAAAGATAAAAAAAAAAAAAAAAANAAGTAAGTACATTTAAAAGACAATAGAAATGAGAAGTTATGGAGCTACCTTCTCCATTTAATTGAGATCTGAACCTCACTTTCCCCATTTTTCAGCTAAAGGATGGAGGTATATGAATATACATCGAGAAACAAACTGAAATGGAGTATATGAAAAATTTGCTTAGGCAGCCTCAAACTTTGAAACAGGTGGCTAAAATGCCTTATTTACCTCTGTGAATGGAAATACATTTGTATCCACTATTAAATTATTGAATTATACATGCAATCACATGAGCTAACATGCCAATGTGTGTTTTATTAGTTTCTATATGAGGTCTACAGAATGACATAAATACATATCTCTCAATGAAAATATAGTACAGAGACCAGTTAAAGAGTTTCCAGAAATGTGTCACCAGTACTGAGCAGGTTTTAATGTCATCTTGTTCACTTTAAAATAAGGTAAAAGCAGTAGGTCAGTGGCTCTCAAACGTTTTTGAACTAAGTAGCACCTCTGAGTAAACCAAAGCATCTAAAGGTGCTTTCACGTTAGAAACCAGGAACAATTTTGAATTGGTCAGATGCAAACTTCACCAGGCAGACAATCGCCATTTTTACACACTTGTGTTAACTTGTTTTTGTATAAAGGAAAACAAAAAATTCCAAATTATTCAAACAACAAGAAAACAAAAAATCATGAAACTAGACTAGATGAAAAAATAACAACAATGATCACACAAATCGAAGAAGCTACCAACAGAGCAGTAGGCGGTACAACACATGGATTCATTCAGCATACTGTTGGTATGATAAACTTGGCAATGTCTTATTTTTGTTGGAGATATTAGACAATAGCATAGTCCTTTAAGATGAAGAACTGCCACCAGAAGGTTTGCTGTGCGTTTGTGTTGTGGAAATGATGCAGCTGCAGTACTTGAAATTCAATCAGATTGCAAGCAAAGAACAGTATAGTTCCGGATAAAGTAGCTTTTAATTTAGTAATGAATTTTTGGTGTGAAAGCACTTTAAGTACGACCTCACCAACAAGCCCCTAATTCTGAGAAAAATCAAAAGAAGAACAAAGTACATAGTGTGCACATGGGACAAGCTTATTAAAAGACATGTGAACATTTTATTTGAGCAACAACGTCCATAGATTTCACTTGTTTGATTCTCTGCAGAAACCACCAGGGGTGCTCCAATTACCACTGGGGGTACATGCGCCACAGTTTAAGAAACCATGGCATTAGGCTAAACTAGAGGCCATTAGGCACTTCATATAAACCCTGTTTAATAGTTTTGTAGTGGAAAATCTCCTAATAATCTCCAGAGAAAAATGTGACCTTCTCTTCAATTATATAATGCCCAAAAATGTTCGATTGAATTTCTTATGTAACCACATTCCTTGAGTCTCAGCATGCCCTGACTGTCCTGTAATATTCTGTGCGTCTATAATACGAGCCCTGCCGGAGGTGAGTGGACTGAACTCCAGGCACTATTTGACTACCAACTAAGTGCTGGGGCAGTTCATGCATGAATACAGCAGCAAAGCATCTTGCTGAGAAGTGTTCAGTTCATTTTATATGCCCTGCTGAGAAACCAGGACAGAGAAGCAGAGCTATTAATGCTTTCATCTCAGCCAGCTAGAAAAATGTCTTAAATAAGCTTTAAGAGGCTTTAAAGGAAGTGAAGGTTCTGGCTTTGGCCAAGACAGCGCCAATAACTCTGTATTTAAAGGATCAAACTTACATGTTTGATCCCAAGAAATACAACCCGTATGCATGTTACATTACTGCCTGCTGTTTTCCAAAACATACTACTGGAGAGGTAAATATTAGAATTGCTTTTCCTACCTTCCAGACTGCCTTTGGTTTCAGTTCATCCCAATACATTAGAAAAATCAACTTGTAAAGACTTGAAACATGCTTAGAAGAGGTAATCACAGTAAAAAAAAAACAAAAAAAAACATGCTGTTATTTTTTGTTGAAGTCACTTAATTTAGCCAATCCAACATGGAGCTACATGAGTAGAAACTGTATGTCTCCACCAGGGAATATAGTCCCAGAAGAAGATGACTTTTACAATCATGCATAAGCGTTAGCAAGTGAAACATTGAATTTTAAGGTGGGTGTATCACCTGACCATTTGATTTTTAAATATTACGGGAATTAGCAAAACAACACAACATCTAAAATATGACTTTATTTTTAAAAGGTTGGCGTGGTAACATGTGCGTGGGTTGTATTTATTGGGCTCAAACATGCAAAATCACCAGTATGGTCCTTTAAGCATTAAATACACATCGACTGGCAATGAGTGAGTCTAGTACCCTAATAAAGTGTGCACTGATATACAGTAAAAGACAAGAAATAACAAAGACATAACTATTACAAAGAAAGCAGCAAATCCATTCATCTGTTCATTTTTCTATATCTACTTATCCTGTGCAGGTTCACGGGGACTGGAGCCTATCCCAGCATTCACTGGAAGATAGACAGGGTACACCTTGGACAGGTCACCAGCCTATAGTGAATGCAACACATGACTGCAGTATTTAGCCCAGATAAATCCAGGCCAGCGTATGTGCACTGAAGGGAACACGCCGTCCTCTGTGTTCTGCAGACTGTATGGGAAGGAGGTCTTAAATGTGTATATTCTCAAATAAAGCACTGACCAAAGAGTTTGTTCCTCATAAAATATTGAAGTCTCATGAGTGGAGTTGTTCTGTGTCTTAAAAAAAAAAAGTGATTTCCTTTAATATTCACCAGTCAGCAGTTCATGTCGGTACACAGTTGCATCCCTTGTGTTATGATTTCCTTATACTGCAAACACTTACAAAGCAATACATCACTGACAGGTAAACTAAAGTCCTTACAAACACACCTGGGCCCACAGACACGAGGATTAACATGAACTCTGTGGTCAGTACAGATAGGATCATGTGCAACAGAGGGGTACTTTTTTCAAACTTCAAATATGAACTTATACGACTTAATTTTCTATAAATTATATTACCAGGCTTATTGTCCCTGAAGCTGACTGTGATGTGATAAGGGGGACTCCTCCAATTTTACACATCAAATGCAGTTTTTGGCCTTGGGGAGCACTATTGAATGTGTGAAAATAACTGTGTAAACAGTGCTGCATTATATGTCCGTACGCATGGGTGCCTTAAAACTCATTTGCGTACAGAACAGCTGCAGCTGAGTGAGAGAAAGGGCAGACAACTGAGTTTCCCTATCTCTTTCTCCCACACCATGAAATTTCACTCCTACAAACGCAAATGTTACGAGACCTGAGCATGTTCACCCATTCTGAGCGGAACAAAGAGATACCTGGCTGCAGGTACGTCTCATTTATACCAGCAGCCAGCACAAAAACAATCCTCACTTCAAGGTTTTAAGGGAACAATTGTGTAAAAGGAGACATGTGCCACATACTGTTGTGGATCAGCTGATTTTGCTCTGCTGTGATACCTGTTGTCATGTTGTCATAGAGAAATACACGGTGAGCAAGAAAATCCCTTGTTAAAGTTGGAGATGTTTCACATTCGATGGTCTGCATGGAGAAAATATGATGCCAAATTCGCAGCTGATGACAGTACATCTGTACAAAGCGTTCCAAGTGCTGCTTGATATTGCAGCTCATCTTCCTCAGACTGCAGTAGGACAACTCGACACTTTGCAGGTGTAAAGAGGGATTACTTCCTGTTAGTGCTTCAGACAACAATTGCTGATGCTATACTGCAACTCTGTAAACTAAAGCCTCTCCTGTACCTGTTCTAGTGAATTAAAAGCATTCAATTTCTAGAAGTGGCTTTACTTTTCAAACTTGTAATCTTCAGCATCAACAGGAAGTAACACTTGTGATGTCACATCAGCCTCCCTCGCTCTGCACAGCGCCCCTCTACAGTCATAAAAGCTGTACGCAGTTGTTTTCACATACTGAATAATGCTCTCCAAGATCGATAAACTGAATTTAATGTGTACAATTGGTGGACTTACCCTTTAAATGCAAATACAGCATGTGCTTCATGCATGAAAAGAGAAGCAATTATAGTTCACAGGAAGGCATTAAGTGAAAAGGATGTGGGTAATGCAAGAAATGAAGTAAATGAGCTGTGCTTTAACATGCAGAGAAATGGTAGCTGGATGTGCAACTTTGCTTCTGGTTAAGAGGATTCTGAACTAAAAACATTAGCCTAAACATTTTAGTAGCCTGAATCCAGGACTAAACAGTAAAACACTGTCAGTGAGGTGTTCACTTAACCCAGTTCACAGCAGAAATGTAGTTTGCAGAAGTCTACAGTCCACAAAATGTAATATGCATGAGTTGAAGCTGAACTCATGAGGTTTTATGAGACTGTGTTACAAATTCCATTTCATTTAAGCAAATTCCAAAGTCAACAAGGGGCTGATGCAAAGAAGAGATCATAAGATCATTAGTTGATCTCTACGCAAAACACTGAGGTAAAACCTTATGAGGCAGCTAATGCAGGGACTGAAGTGTAAACACACCAGTAGAACTTCTAAGTATGAGATCAGATGGATGATCAGCATCTGATCCACACGCTGTTAATTCACACAGTTCAATATACAATATGACTTAAGGGAAATCCTCTATTTTCTATTTACTTTAATTCTTGGAAATAATTTGAAATTGTTGCACATTTGCAGTGCCACTTACAAAACTGTTATTAAGGCAGAGGCATTTATACAGCCATTGATTTTCTACCATTTTTAGGACTGCTGAAACATGAACTTTCCAAACTTAGCCAATACACGGTGTAGCATTTCACTGTACAACCCCTACTGCTGTACTCTCCCATATCATCTGGTGATGTAAAAGTGTGTGGTTGCAGATAAGCATGCTTATGACATTGCCAGCAAGAGTGAAAAGGAAGTGGTGTACCGCATCACACTGACAGAGACGTCAGAACGTTTTAAAGAAGCAGCACATTCACCTGGGTTAAAGAACCATACCGTCCATTTTGCATGTTTGAGACTAATATATTCAATTTTCATACACATAGGGTTACTGACAATCAGTTCCCAAAGCATACTACTGGAATGGTAAGTAAAAAAAAAATGTTCCTACTTTCCATCCTGCCATTGGTTTCAGTTTATTCTGCTACGCTATTAAAATCAACTTGTTGATATGATACTTGAAACATTCTTGGGATAGGTAATCCATCATCGCGAACAAGACGTGTATTCAGGAATTTTTTTTAAGTTATGTAATTTTAGTGTTTAAGTGCAATAAAAGCACGGAATGTATGTCTCCAACTGGAAAAATAGTCCCAAAGAAGGCCTGCATTTATCAAAAAATTTAACCATGACTTCATAAGGCTGCGTAACTATTAACAGGTGAAACATTGATTTTTAAGGTGGGTGTATCACTTGAATATTTGATTTTGAAAGATTAAGAGATTTTACAAAATATCAGGAAAGCTGAAATACGATTTTATCCTTTGGGAAATGGTTGTCAATAATGTAAAATGTAAGAAAACTGAATATATTAGTGTAGTGCCCATTCAAAACGCGCCTGTTGACCAGGTCAGACTTTATGGTGTGCCAGCAGCCTGCCATAATTTTGTTCTGCACGTCCTCATGAGCTAGCTTTGTTTGCTGTATGGGGTCAGGTTGAGACCATGGCACTGGACTAGGGATGGGTCGATACCACTTTTTTTATGTCCGATACTGATACCAATACCACAAGCTTGAGTATCTGCCGATATGATGCTGATCTGATCTTTTTCCCTCTCTTAAACAATTAAGCTTTTAATAATACATTTGTATGGATGCACTTTGAAACTGTAAAACAAATATTCTACTCTCCTAAAGAAAGAAATTCATAGCCCACAGCACAACTCAGTTATGCAATACTGCTGCTTCTTTTTATTTAGACTTTTTCACACAGAACTTTGAGCAGCATTTCTGATTGGTCAGTACCATATAAACGAGAATGAAATTTTAAATGGCACTTTGTGCAAAAGTTTAAATCTGAGTATTCAGAAGAACAAAGGAACTTTTCTGCTGATAGCCAGGGCATCACTTACATTACCCTGTGGCAGCAGTCCCTTGTTCACAATGAGTTGCAGTGTATGTGCAAACCATCCCAAACTGGCACCTCCAAGGGATCCATGGCTTTTATAATGTTACTGGCATTGTTTCTCAAAATGACATGGACTTAGGGTTAGGTTTTCCATGCATTTAGCATCTCCTCCATTGCTGTGGTGATGGAGTCTCCGCAGCACTGCTTTTTGCAAAGTAAAACATGAGTCTATCCACTGTGCTGTCAGACTTAATAATGACATTGGACACACATCTGAGCTCCAGATGTTAGTTGTGAAACTGACCGTGGCAACGTTTTCCAAGTGCTTCAAAATGAATTTGCACATTTGCTTGTACTTGCTTGGGATAGCCATTTCAGAGATGAAATGTCAGGTTGGCAACGTGTAGCGAGGCTCTAAATGTTTGATTAAGTGTCGAAAACCCACATTTTCAACCACGGAAAGTGGGTGGTCATCCAACACAACAAATTCAACTACTTTCTCCGTTATTAGCTTGGCTTTGTTAGAGTCTGGAGGGAGTTTCTCACACCTCTGAAATGTTTTCAGTAATGTCTGTTGTGGCACTCTTCTTCGTACTTGTAGTTACCTTTAGAAAGTTGTCGTACTCCTTTCCGTGGTGTTTTTGCAAGTGTTTGATTAGGTTTGNTACCTTTAGAAAGTTGTCGTACTCCTTTCCGTGGTGTTTTTGCAAGTGTTTGATTAGGTTTGTGGTGTTAAAGTTTCGAACGCTGCTGCCACCCCTCAAAACACTCATGCTGCACAAGTTACACTCAGCCGTTTTGTCTTGTTCTTCTTTTAGCTTAAAATAATTCCACACAGCTGACATGGTGACCACTCGGCAGACATGTCTGGGCAACTGCTGTTCATGTGACACAAGCCCTCTGTGTCGTGACTGTGACACACACCCCTCTTCACAGCATATCGTTAGAAGTCCAATTAAGCATTTACATGATAGTTTAAGTTTATGGATCGGATCGGATTATATTTTTTATTTCATCCAATATCCGATCCAGTGATTTTGGCCAGTATCAGGCTGATGCGATACTAAATGTCGGATCGGTGCATCCCTATTAATAATCTGTGTTTGCTTCCTAAATTTAGTGAATCAGATCCCAACACATTCTTGTCTTTGTTTGAGCATGTTGCAGATACAAAAGACTGGTCTGATTCTGACAGAACTATGTCGCTGCAGTGTGTCCTTACAGGGAAGGCACAAAAGTGTGTGTGGCAGAAAGTAATACTGACCAGTGTGTGAAGTCAGCAGTGCTGAAAGCATATGAGTTGTTGCCTGAGGCTTACTGCCAGAGCTTTCGGTCATGGAGTCACGGAGGAAAGCTGAGAATCAGACATACTGAGTTTGCCAGTGATTTGGTGGTGTGCAGTTTTCTCATGTGGATACATCTGAAGAATTATGTAACTTGGTTGTTTTAGAACAATTTAAGAATTCAGTACCAGAGTTGGTGGCCACTTACATTAATGAACATAAGGGGAAGACCCCCAGCGAGGCTGCTGTCTTAGCTGATGAATATGTCTTGACTCATAAAAGTGTTTTTGATGTGAATAGTGAAGTTCACCGAAAGTGTGACACTTTTCCTAAATCTGTGAGGTTTAGGACAGGAGCCAAGTCAGTTTCTTCAAAGCTGGATAGCAGAACTCATGGTAAGATGGTCAAGTAAAATACATGCCGGTACTGTCAGGGAAAGGGACACTGGAAAAATAAGTGTCCAGTGTTAAAGGGAAAAAAGAAATCCCCTGGTCAAGTTAAACCTACAGTTATGGCTGCACCAGCTGTTCAACCTGTTGCGAAGGGAGAATTAAGTCCATCATTTCTTCCAGCCAGTTTAGCACAGGAGTGAGCTGTTTATTCTGCCTTCATATCAGATGTTATTGGTAGGGAGTACCGAGCACATTCCTATTAAGATCTTACGGGACACAGGAGCCATAGATTCATTTATTCTTGAATCCATATTATCATTCTCTGTTAAAACTGCTACGGGTAATTGTGTGTTGAGTCTCAGAATGGGATTGGTTCCCTTACCTGTGCCTTTGCATAAGGCAGTGGTGGGTTGTCAGGGCCAGCCAGGCCTTCTCTGCTGGCCTAGAGATTGTCAGAATCATGTTTTTATAATTTAATATATATTTTTAATTAATGCTACCTGTATTTTACAAAGTCCATTCCCATCAGTTATTCATTATTAACATCATTTCATTGCTGCTCTCTCCCTCTGTTGCGCTGCTTCCAGAAATGGGACGACGTTGTTGATTGTCATATTCTTCAACCAATCAGATTTCAAGTTTGCCATGTTGGGCGTATTCTTTTATGGGCCAAGGCCTTCTAGCTGGCCTTGGCCTATGTCATCGGAGTACAGCATTATGCTAACAGCTAAACAGCCTGCCAGAAATTCATCAGAAGAAGAAGAGGGCCAGTTAGCTTAGCTAACTCAAGTAAACCTAGTTAGCACATAACGGAGCATTAATGTTTATTTAAACTTTCTTTCTTGACGTTTAGATTTTTACATGTAGTGCTTTAGAGTTGTGTTTAGATTTTTATGTAGTCTTAATCTAAACTAATCTTGACCTCCTCTTAACCCATCCAACAGAGCGTCAGCTTTTGAAGAACAAGAGTATGTTTTATGTACATGGTGACAAATGGGGTAAATTATTAGCTAACCAGCTAAAAGACTCAAAAGTGAAACAACATATGACCATGATCCGAATGGCTAATGGTGAAATAACTTCAGAATAGTCTAAAATCAATGAAACATTCAAAAACTTTTATTCTCAATTGTATACCTCAGAGTTTCAAAATGACTCTAATACTGTATAATTGAGGACTTTTTTCAACGTTTAAGTATTCCTACACTATCTTCGGATTTTAAAATGAGTTTGGAGAAGCCTATATCACAGGAGGACATAGCCTTAGCTATCTCTTTAATGCAATCAGATAAATCTCCAGGCCCTGATGAGTTCCCTGCAGAGTTCTTTAAGAAATTTTCTTCTGTGCTCTCACCACAGCTGCATTTGGTCCTATCTGAATCCCGTAAACAGAGCAGCCTTCCTCCATCATTCAATGAAGCCTGTATCACTCTTATTGCAAAGAAAGGAAAGGATCCCACAGATTGCACCTCTTACAGACCAATCTCTTTGTTAAATACTAATGTCAAAATTTTAGCTAAGGTCTTGGTCCACAGATTAGAGAATGCTCTCCCTACTATTATATCAAAAGATCAGACCGGCTTTGTGAAAAATTGGCACTCATACTTTAACATACGTCATCTTTTCAATATCCTGTACTCATCTTCAGGAGAGGTACCTGAATGTGTTATTTCTCTGGATGCAGAGAAAGCATTTGACCGTGTTGAGTGGGGGTACTTATTTGCAGCTTTAGAGAAATTCAATTTTAGGCCAAACTTTATTGCATGGATTAAATTATTATACTCCTGTCCCACCACTTCAATCCTGACTAATTCTCAGCAGTCAAAACCATTTAATCTGCACCGTGGAACCCGTCAAGGGTGCCCTTTAATCCCTTTACTTTTTGATTTGGCCATTGAGCCACTGGCAATTGCACTTCGTTGCTGTGAGGCATCTGGCATCTGGAAGGGGGGCATTGAGCACAGGGTTTCACTATATGCGGATGATCTTTTGTTATTTATTTCTAATCTGACTGCCTCTCTGCCTCCCATACTGTCATTATTAAGTCAATTTGGCCAGTTTTCAGGATACAAATTGAATTTACACAAAAGTGAACTTTTTCCAGTTAATAAAGAAGCATTAAAGTTAGACTTTGTTAACATACCATTTAAGATAGAAAAAAATCAATTTACTTATCTTGGTGTTTCAGTTACACGGAAACATAAAAATCTTCTCAAAGAGAATTTTAGCACTCCGCTCAATCAAGTTAAACAGACTCTGATGCAATGGTCCCCCCATCTATGTCTCTTGTGGGTCAAAATAATTCCGTCAAAATGACTATTCTTCCTAAATTTCTGTATCTCTTCCAGTCTATACTGATTTTTATGCCTAAATCATTTTTCAACCTACTGGATTTGACAATATCCTCTTATATATGGAGGGGTAAGTGCCCTCGTCTAAATAAGTTCCATTTGCAAAAATCTAAAAGCTATAGGAGCACGGCACTTCCTAAATTTCTATTTTATTACTGGGCTCCTAACACTGCCTAGTGTTTTGGTCACATTTTTATAACCGGCCTGATTGTCCGGATTGGGTGACAATGGAATTGTATTCTGTTGAAAATGTATTGATTCTGGCACTGGTTGGTTCTTCACTCCCTCTCCCTCCAACCAATCTGATTGGGAATCCAGTTATCAAGCATACCTTGAGAGTGTGGGCTCAGTTCAGGAAACACTTTGGTCTTTGTGGTTTTTCTCTTTTAAGCCCTATGACATCCAATCATCTTTTTAAACCATCTTTATATGATTCTGTATTCCAGGAATGGTACAGAAAGGGTATCAGACATNTCTTTTTAAACCATCTTTATATGATTCTGTATTCCAGGAATGGTACAGAAAGGGTATCAGACATTTAAGGATCTGTTTATAGATAATACTTTCACATCATTCAACCAACTGTCCAAAACGTTTGACCTTCCAAAAACTCATTTCTTTAGATACCTGCAAGCCAGGCACTATGTACATTCTCAGTTATCATGTTTCCCTAAGGCACCTGATAATGGCTTTATCAATACTCTCTTCTCTCTAGATCCAACACGAAAAGGTTTAATTTCAGTTCTCTATGACATGGTGATGGGTCGGAGACATATTCCCCTGGACAAAATTAAGCTGGTTTGGGAGCAGGACTTAAACCTTTCAATCTCAGAGGACACTTGGGATTCCATTCTCAAACTTGTAAATNTTGGGAGCAGGACTTAAACCTTTCAATCTCAGAGGACACTTGGGATTCCATTCTCAAACTTGTAAATTCAAATTCTCTCTGTGCTCATCACTGTTTGATACAATTCAAGGTTGTGCACAGGGCTCACATGTCAAAAGTTAAGCTTTCTCGTATATACTCTGATGTCAGTCCCTTTGCGACAAATGTAAAAGAGATGATGCTTCACTTATCCACATGTATTGGTTATGCCCTAGCTTAGAAAATTATTGGAAAGATGTTTTGCAAACTCCATCCCAGATTCTAAGCTCAGACTTAGCACCCGACCCTTTGGTTGCCCTCTTTGGAGTCACTACAGATGTGAGTCTGACCCCCAGAAAAACAACATATCCTATCCTTTGCCTCTCTTTTGGCCAGATGTGCAGTCTTGTTGAGATGGAGAGACACTGCCCTGCCCACACACTCTCAGTGGTTGGAAGGAATCATGTCCTGTCTAAACCTTGAGAAGATCAGATACTCANACACTCTCAGTGGTTGGAAGGAATCATGTCCTGTCTAAACCTTGAGAAGATCAGATACTCACTTTGCAATTCAGATGGAAAATTCCTGAAAATATGGGGTCCTTTCTTGAAATATTTTCAGAAAACACAGCTATGATGAAAATCTATTTTCCTACAAACTCTTGACTAGCAGTGCTCTGATTGTCCCTCTGGGTTAGCTTTATTATTTCNTCTATTTTCCTACAAACTCTTGACTAGCAGTGCTCTGATTGTCCCTCTGGGTTAGCTTTATTATTTCATATTACTTTATTTTAAACTTGGTAATAGGTGACATAGTTCTAAACATATCGTATACACTGTGGAAGCCTGCTTTTCCATGCATATGGACCACTGGCGGGGTGGGGGTGTTGTGCTGTGTTGTGATTTTTGTTTCATTTGTGTAAAATACTTTGAGAGCATTATATTTTTGTTGTGCATTGCATACCTGTATTTTATGTACCCTGATCTGCTAAAATTTAAATAAAAAGATTGTAAAAAGAAAATAATTCCACACCGCTGACATGGTGACCGCTCGGCAGACATGTTTGGGCAACTGCTGTTCACGTGACACAAGCCGCTCTATGTCGTGACCGTGACACCCCCCCCCTTCACAGCATATCGTCAGAAGTGTAATGAAGCATTTACATGATAGTTTAAGTTTATGGATCAGATCGGATTATATTTTTTATTTCATCCGATATCCAATCCAGTGATTTTGGCCAGTATCGGGCCGATACGATACTAAATAGCGGATCAGCGCATTCCTACACTGGACCAGAGCATATGCTGCCACGCCCAGAGCATATCCTGCCACTCGGGCTACTTTTTATCAGCACAGCTCAACCAAACAACTTCACACACAACACTGCATATCCTTGAGTCCTGCACAATAAACCTGCCAAACAACAATTTCATACAGTGCTGGGTTCTGGAGATAATGGTGCGCACGCACGACGCACACACACACACATACACACGACAGAGATTCCTGCCTTGATAGTTAGATTAAGCCCAAACAAGCAAAATGGCCGGTATGTTCCTTTAATGAACCTCCCTGCTACAGGTTCACCATCATGAGGCAATGAGATTATTACCGTGTAGAACATCAGACTTCGCCTTGTGTAATTATACTGCCAGTGTCTCAGTTCTCTAAAAGCTCCACCGCACCTCATCACATCTGGGATCCCAAAGTGCAGCTGTTAAGAATAGCTTGTAAACTAAACGGCAGGATACCAAAGCCTCTAAAAAACGAGCAGCTTGAAACCAGACTGTGTCAAAATCTGAAATACTGTGTCATCACATAAAACAATCAAGTAGGACAGTGTTCATCCAAAATTCTCTGTTTTCACATCCGTTGTTGCCTGCTACCTTCTGTAGCTTTTGTAGTTTCTGGGCCAATCAGTGTGCATGAGAGAATGTGTGGTGAATGGTATAAAGTGAGATGAGAGAGCAAAGGAGATGAAGAGGAGAGGAGGAGTAAGAACAAGACACATGACGATAGGATTGTTGACTGAAGGATTATCACTGTTTATTTCTGAAGCAAAAAGTCTCATCATTCAGGGGTTAAAGCCTCCCGTACAGCCTGCTGAACCCTAATCCTGCTTCAGCTCTAATATTATGACATAATGAAAGGCTTCCTATACCTTCACTTCCACTTCTATAGCTCACCGTCTTTTCCTTCCCCCACATCTGCCTCTCTGTGACCTACATTCTGCTGTGCTGCTGTGCTGCATGCAGATGTAAGTGAAGACACCAGTCCGCTGAATGTGTTCTGAAGTTTTTCATTTTGGCCTCTTTAACACCTTGCATCAAAATAAAACCTCAGTATCTGCATACATTATCTGGATAATGACATCTAACAACAGCAAATGCATTTACATCTTGCATCAACGTGCATTTTCGTTATCTGGATTCTGCCTGCATTGTGAATGGATCTCAGTAGGTGGGCCGTTACGCTATTTAAGATGTTCTTCCCTCCTTGCTCAATGAATGGTCTTCATTAATTTCTAAAATAACTTATGACTTTTTTTCCTTTTTTTTTTTTTTTNTTTTTTTTTTTTTTGCATGAGCTGTCACTGTAGGCAGATTTTATTTCATTAATGTGCCCCAGCTGTACGCATTGCATTTACACATGGCTAGTTTTAACAGAGATCCAATCACAGTGCGAGTCAGACCACATACATTATGTATATGGTCTGGCAGATTGGACAGCATTCTGATCACAACGTGTTCTGCAAGATTTACACCTTGCTTTGACGTGCAATCTCAGTGACTGGAGACTAGAAATCTGGAAACGTATCCAGATAACAAGAGTGCATGTTAATGCAATGTGTAAATGGAGCCTTTAATGATATGCCTTATCCACACACAGAATATAATTAATATTGCATTTGCCATTGCATTATTTCTGTGCAAAAGTGTGTGTGTGTGTGTGTGTGTGTGTGTGTGTGTGTTACAGTAGTAAGGCTCTGTCTGCCAGGCTTGCGTGAAAATGTGACTTACTACCAGCAGTAGATCAACTGGCTCGTCATCAGTGGCACCGAGCATGTGGAGCTGAGAACACACTGCAGGCGATACAACTCATTCCAGCCATCCAACTGCCTGCCAATCAAATACGCTGGAGCATGCAAAAGCAGGGCTGCGTGCATGTACTGTATGTGTACATGTACACACACACACACACATACACACACACACACGCAACTATGTAGAGACCAGCACTGAGATAGCCCAGTGTAACACAAACATTAGTGCACAAATATAATGAAAGAGAAGGCCAAATTCTGTGCTTTTCCTCATAAATAAAATGAAATGTTGCTTAGGAAATCTCACTAAAATGAAACAAATAATCTTTCATTGTGGCACATTGCTACTGTCAGGATCAGGTTGTGAAAAAGGGTTTCGTGCTGCTGTAATACCAGCTCGAGCAAGGTCAGAGCAGAAAGTACTAACTCCATCAAGGACTGATCCTGCCGAGGCAGATTAGGTCTTCTGTCCCTCTTCAACCACAGCACCAATTATATCAGCACAGCAAAAACATGTATTTTCACAAAGACGTGCCTATAAACTCATTAATCTTTCTGTAAAGAAGCCGCTATGCTCAGTAATGGCCAAGAGGTGCAGGAAGGTGGAAGTCTATCTCACACACACTCCTGTCACAGCCCATCTGTTCTATAATACTCACACCTGATCCACAGAGCAGCAAAGAGACAACTGTGCTCATATCGACGGAGGCTACAAGCATGGACACAGGAATCCTCCACTCTGCAGTGTGTAGCATACGCAGAACATTATACTAAGTTAGCGCCTGGACGTGGACACACACACGCACACACCTAGACAAGAACAATGAGCTACCAATTTAGCCCTCTCTTCCCAGTAGAGCACCTTGTGAAGTGTGCGCGCCCTGTAATTGCGAGAGCCGCGGACATTTAAAGTCAGCTCTACGAGCACAGCCCTTTAGGGGAAACAAGCCAGTGAGTCAGAGTTAGTAATGGAACAGAGAAAGTAATAGAAGACCATTATAAGAGACGAGACTGGAGGAAGCAAACAATGGAAAAGAAACCAATGATTAAAAAAACTCAAGGAACGGACAAATTGTGTGCTGGACATCTATAATGAAAGATACAAACACTGATTGAAAGAGACGTGGAGCTGACTGATGACACATGTGCTGCATTATAAACACCTGTATCAGGCTGAAAAAAGACTCAATGATTAATCAGAATCACCAACACAAACCGACTTCTGCACTATTGTAAAGTGTAATTTTAAAGAATGTTTCCATTGTTTGTTTCCTGTGTCCAGCTGGCTCCACCTCCCAAAATGCAAAATCATCTAATCTGAGTTAAATCCCAATTTTAACATTGATACTATCTCTGCAGCATGCTATGAACATTAACATATTAATGGACATCTTTTCAGTAATCCTGTGGCTGCTGCATCGTTAAACATGACTTGGAGTTTTCACCTTTAATGGTATATACAAAGAATGCAAGCATGTAAATGGCACAAATGTTTAATGTTAAAACTAACCCCCAATTTAAGGAGACTGTAAAGCTGATGAAAACACCAGACTGGCCAGAGTTGAATCATCCTGACCTTCTGAGCATATCATTTTTGGATAAATCTCACAGGGCAGTGGTTCTTGATGACAGCCTTTCACGGTGCACAAAGCCTGCACCGATACGCCCTGCCAACAGCAAGGTCCTATGAAGGAAATGCAGCCTTACACCTCACATTATGGCCCATAAATACAGCTGGGAGCACCAACGCCCACAGCGGGCTGGCATCTCATGTGAGAAAGTAGTGAGTCCACTTAAAGCATGTTTCACTGGCTATTCTTCTCCTTATAGAGGCTGTGTGGAGAAAACAACACGACTGTATTAGCACACATCATTGGTTTCTGGATCAAGAATCTTGTCATTTTGTCATTGTCAAATTGTCAATCTTGTCATTTTGTCAAAATTTTGTCATTCAGTACATTTATATGCAGACCATACTGATTTTTGTCTGTACTGATTAAAGGACCATACCATCCATTTTGCATGTTTGACCCTAACACATTCAATTTTCATACACATAACATTAGTGACAATCATTTCCCAAAGCATATTACTGGAATGGTGAGTTAAAAAAATTTTCCTACCTTCCAGACACCATTGGTTTCATTCATTCTGGTATGCTATTAAAATCAACTCAAACCTTCTTGGTATAGGTAGTCCATCATCAAAAACAACACGTGTATTCAGGTTTTTTTGAAGTTTCATAATTTTAGTGTTTAATCACAATAAAAAGCGCAAAGTGAATGTATGTCTCCACTGGCGAATATAGTCCCAAAAGAAGACCTGCGTTTATCAAAAAATTAAACAACCATGACTTCATAATTTTGCGTAACTATTAGCAGGCGAAACATTGATTTTTAAGGTGGGTGTATCACTTGAATGTTTGATTTTGAAAGACAAAGAGATTTTGCAAAATATCAGGAAAGCTGAAATTTTATCCTTTGGGAAATGATTATCAGTAACCTTATTATCTGCCGGACCAAAAGGAACTATATTTTTAATATTTCCGAGCTATTTACCTTTTCTAAACAGCTATTGCTTTATCAGTGTTAAATGTTTAACCTGTTACTGTGTCTGCATGCTGATTGATTTAAAGAAAATGTTCATGGTTGAGAAACTTTGCCTGACTTTCCAAGTAGGAATTCTGAGTTGAGGGTTCCAAGTATCTCTGACTTTTCCCAGTCGTAGGTCGGAAATTCCAAGTTTAAGTCAAATGCAGCGTCAGTCTCACACACAAATAGAATATCCAAGAAAGGGGAAATAGGCCTCACAGCATTACTTACTGCAATTGCACAAATTCAAATGACCCATAAAGCATAAACATTGTCAAATATATTTTACTCTTCCAGGTGAGGAAATGCATCCAGACGTTGCTTATGCTGATCATAAACCAATGGAGCATTTACATGCAAGAACAAGGCAAATTTATCTGTTTAGCGCCATTCAGACACAAAGGCAATTCAAATTGCTTTATATAGATATAAAAGACATAAAATTAAGATAAAGGAAAGGAAATTAAAATATAAAATAGAATCAATTGAACAATTTAAAAGGTTAATGAAAATTTCAAATAATAAAATTGAAAGTCCAAGAGCTAAAAAGAAGTGCTGCTGTGTAGAGATAAATACCCTCAGCTTTAATAACAGGCAGTGGTAAACAGAAACATTTTCAGCCCTGATTTGAAAGAGCTTAATGATGTGGCTGACCTTAGACTTTCTGGACGTTTGTTCCAAGTAACTGGTGCATAAAAATTAAATGCTGCTTCTCCATGCTTAGTTCTGACCCGAGGAACAGTAAGCAGATCAGAACCAGATAATCTTAAAGGTCTGGAGGGATATATAACACAGAAGCAGATCTGAACTATATTTTGGCTCTGAACCATAAAGCGCTTTGTAAACTAGCAGCATTATTTGGGAGACTGGAAGCCGGTGCAGAGATCTAAGCACTGAAGTAATGTTTTCTCTCTTTTTTTGGTCTTAGTTAGAATTCTAGCAGCAGCATTTTGGATGAGCTGAAGCTGTCTGATAGCTTGTTTAGGAAGGCCTGTAAAAACACCATTACAGTAGTCCAGCAAACAGAAAATAAAAACAAAGATAAACCTCCCTAAGTCTTGCCTGGACATGAATCCTCTCATTTTAATGGTGATAGTAGCTGTTTTTGTTATTGATCTGATGTGATTGTTTAAGATTACACCAAGATTTCTGACCTGGCTTTTGGTCGTCAATGAGACGGTGCTCGAATAAATGAATTTAGCCACATAATCGAGGTCTGTTACTCTGAGTACGCCAACATCGATTTATGCTGAATTCAATCTGATGGTTGTACTTAGATGATGTTTCAAGAAAAATGTATGTGAAAATGAAAATGAAAAGTTGAAGTTTTTAACATGCATGTAAACTGGCTGAGTGCTTGGATCACAAGAAACCATTGAGAATTTCTCATTGGATTAAATCAGTGAAGGGTTGAGAAGAGTTAAAACCTACTGCACTTTCTCCAGTCCCTAAATAAATGCAGATGTTTCAACTTGTGGCCACATACATTGACCCGTACAGTAATGTTTCAGAAAAGATGCTGACAGGATTTGCCCGCATCTCTGACTTCAATAAATGGCTTATTGTGTTTTTGAAAGAAATCGTGTTTGCCTGACCTGAGAACAAGCCAACTAATCTAAGCTCCACAGCCATTTTCAGACAGCTTAACCCCTCTGTAATCTGTCTGAACTCTGGACATTCACTTCTAAACATGGACTGAAATTAGAAAGATATCACAAACATAGAGTCCAATTATGAAGGCTACACCACATTAAGCTCCTCAAGCATCCCAAGTCCCTGTTTCAAAGACCCAACATCAGGAGTACAGCACCATAAATCAACACAACACAATCCCCCACACACACACCAACAAGCAAGCAGTGTTTCTCAGGAAGTTTATAATCTGGTGAAGAAGGCTAATTACCTCCGAAGTCCATGTGTTTCTCATGGAGTGTCCTGTCCTGTGAGCGCTCACACTTTCAGCCAGGAGTGAGCGACACAGCTGGTCTTGATGACTCCAGCGCTCCTACTTTTGAAGGCTGAGCTCATGTAACTGCTGCTCTGTTCGGTTAGCGCACATCTGAAATTACACCTCCACCTTTCCAGACAGCCCTGTCCATGCAATCCTCCGCTCCTCTCTATCTCCACATGCGGTCTGGAACAGATAAAAATGAAATTCTACCTCAAGCTTCAAATGACGGTAAAATTATACGGGCATTTTCATGTTAAATAAAAAGAAGCCGAGGAATCAATCCAAATGTTTAGCTGTACCATTTCAGATATTTCACTCCAAAACATAAAACTGCACAATTATGAATGAAAAGTGACTCAAATCTTTTTGGATTAAATAGACGCAGAAAACAGAAGCAGATAAAACTAATTTATTCCAGGTTGATTATTCCTAACCTTGTTCCCCTGACAGACCAACATGTCTTTTGGCTAAAATCAATGCAGACCAATCTTACTATCATTTAGAGGCAGCAGTACTAGGACATTAAAAGGTGCTTTGCTCTACTGCTAGGAAGCTATTCATCCATTACCACACATTTATCTTTCACAGACAGAAACCCAGCATCCCTTCACAGAGACACAGAAAATAATGGGTCCTTGAAGCAAAATTTCTGCCAATTTTGTCCAGAAACATTTCCTATTATTTGCCTTTTTCCTTTTTCTACAAAGTCCATCATAAGAAAGAAAACTAGAAAACTGAGAAAAATAGAAGGCCACTGATTAGAGGCAAGCTGCCACCAATGCCAAACGAGTCTAGACAAAATATGACTTGTTCAAATAATATACTGGCATAAAGAGAAAGAAAATACTATGATCAACAGAGTATTTTATTGATCTATCTCTAACTATTAAAGATGCGTCAAACCGTTTCCATCCTACTGAATCAGCATCATCTCAGCTACACATTTGTGGCTGCTGCATGTTCCAAGTTGTTGCTGTCCAGCATTTCCATTGTGTTCCCTCTGTCCAAGCATGTATGTTAATCCACCAGCTCCGGATCTTTATCTGGATCAGGTGGTTGAGATCTTAGGTATGTCTGATAGTCTATCATGAGATACGATTTTGAGGTTGGTGTTTTTCTTTTGAAGAAAGTGAGAAAAAAAAAGGACAAACACCCAGTCTCACAATGTTAGAAAATCCATTCAAAATTTCCTGGGTCTACCCCTGAATCTGGATTAGCACCAAAATTTACAGCTCTAACTGAACCAGGCTGCACCCTTCCACCAAGTCTCATCAAAGTCTGTAACATCTAATTAAGACATGCTTGGCTGATGGTTTATATTGTTTGTTTAACTTTTCATGATCAATTGGTGGAACAGGAGATGTTACATCCAGTGATGATTTTACAGATATTCATTTCTATTCTTATTTGTATTATTATTATTATGCTACTATCAGATTGCTTCCTTTGAATGTTTTAATCTATTTTTGCATATCAATTTTTGTATTTTAAAATTGTGGTCCAACAGGAAGATTAGTGACTGCTGAGGCGGGAGCTAATGGGAACCCATAAACAATAAAAGACAATAAAGATAATAAAGACATTTTAGGCCACAAATGTGACAGAGCAGCAATGTGTTTTCTCTGGAGTTATCCTATTAAAGCTGGTCTATAATTCCACTGTAGGTGTGCTGCTTAAAGGTAGCAGTTACCATCTGTTACAGTCAACTGGCAAATAAATTTTGTGGTTGATGTCACATTTACAGCCATCAGTCTGCTGGCCATATCTAAGAGTTGTCAAGCCTTCTTGAAGTTTTTTTGACAAACTCTCTCTTAGGACTCTCCTCCACACAAATGTGGCCCACACTTCCCTGCAAGATCTCCGTTCTTATGCTGAGGAGAGATTTCAATCTTTGACTGACTACATTAACACTCTAATATATCTCATAGTTTACTCCAATTATACATTTTATGAGTTACAACATTTTACTATTCAGTGGCTGTAATAAATTAAAAAGTCATTTTCACGCATTGATTACTTGGTATGTAATAAAACATGTCAGCTGTAAGAGGTGACATGTTTGACATAGATGACTAAGGTAACAAAAAAAGACACTGTCTTCATACCGCTGTGAAAGCTTGGCTATTGCTTTATCTGTGGTTTAGTCTTTAATGAAATATGAATATATCTCATCAGACAGTGAGCATCAATATACTGAAAAAGGCACAATTTCCATGCTTTGCAGTTGATTTTTTCAAGAATCAATTAACTCGGTGGAACTACAGTGAAGAATCAACACCTGCCAAGCAAAATGTAAGTGTAACTCCAAAATGTAAGTGTAACTCCATTGTAACGCAAGATGAGATTCTGGTTCGAATTGACAAGTGGAGATTTGGCAGAAAGAGATAAAAAACATTGCTCTATTTCTGCTTTGTCAAGGCAGGAAGGAGCAGCATACTGTTGCATGTACACAGGAAGCAGCTCTCCTATACACCTGTGGTCTCACTACACACCCAGAGGGAGTGTGCCCCATTCAAGCCAATAAATAGCCAGCTGCAGAGACACAAAGGTGCCAGCCTGTGTGCAGCTGTAATTAGGTTGTTGGTGTAAAAGCAATAATGCAGATGTTCTGTGAGAATCACAACCCTCCTGTGGGCTGGTGGAGTGTTCACGAATTCAGTCTGGCATCCATTAGCACATCAATATTGCAGTGTTAGCGTGGACAGCAACACCGACAGTTCATTTACTGTGGGGAAAAAAAAATGTTACGAGAAGAAAGATAAAAGCTAATAAATCCAATAATTTAGTGTTATGAAGTGTGCATCCACACACCTGCTGTACTGTGCTTGTTACTTTTGTCCTCTTGAAAGCTTTTCAAAGGCTGTTAAAAAAACAGCAACAACAAAAGCATTCAGCAGCTGTTAAATACACAAACACGATGGCGTTTTTCGAACCATCACTATCGCCTCATGAGACACTTTGTTTCCTTACCTGTGCTACACGTGGAAAACAGATGCCTTCCAGCCAACTGCAATGATGCATGTTTCCATCTGTCCTCGCCTTCAACCTCTGTTCTTTAAAGGGTTAACTGATGTGAGCTTGTGTTTTAGTGGCGGCATGATGAGTCTTGACACCTCAGAGTGATAAACCTGCACACACACACACCCCACTCCTACGCAAAAATCAGAGGACTCACTGCTCTTCAAAGGCAGTGCAGACAAAACACGTCATTGTCTTTGGCAATTTGCATGCATTATGTTGCTTTTATATGCTTTCGCTGCAATCTGTGCAAAAGGACTTTATGGCCATAAACTCATCTGTGATTATCTCTGGGCTAGTATCTGACTATAACTAGAAGAGTTCTCATTAGAGCTCATACTCTGCCATAAAAAACACTTTTTTGTGGATCTCCGTAACTACTAAACATACGTCCAAGCCGTTTCCATGCTACAGAACCAGCATCATCTCGGGTACACACATTAGAGGTTGTTGCTTGTTTCTATTTGTTACTGTACAGCAATTCCATCAATGTCCCACCTGTCCAACTATAAATTTTAGTCCACCAGATGCAGATCCTTATTTGAAGCCTGCCCAAATTGCACCTATTGATAATATATCATACAATGATTTATTTTTCATGCAATGCTTTCACCAAGTTTGGTCAAAATCGGTTCATACATGTTTTTAGTAATCCTGCTAACAAACAAACCAACAGATGGATGTGAAAACATAACCTCCTTGGTGGAGACAAAAATCTGACAACTGCAAATACAGATAGCTTTGATTTTATAAAACTGTAAAAATCATGTTTATTAATTTGCCTTAATGGTAATATCAATAAAAACTCATGGAGGGTAAGATCATAGGCACAGATTTAGTAACAGATGTGCCAATGTGAAGGTGCTACTGAACTGTCCCTAAAAGTATTCATTCATCAGATATTCGATACTTAAAAATTGTTAAAAACAACGTGCTGCAACATTTAAACCAGGGATGGGCAACTTTGATGAGGACAGTGGCCAGTAAAATTTCATTCTCCCAGTCAAAGGGCCATAATTCTTCATATAACTTCTTATATTACCTTAATTTGAGTGGATGAATGGAGTGCTGATAGTTGGTGGGGGGGCCCTTGACTTACTCATAATAGCTACTGTGAGCCATTTTCAAAGCTAACCTGAGATTCTACAACTCTGTCCTCTTTCAGTCTGTTGATTTGAGCCACATGACTCAAGTGTTTCCTGCAGTAATGAAATGATTCATTCATCCCAAAGCCACAGCAACGCTCAAACATGAATCTTTAAACCATCATGCATTCATCATGCATCATACACAGAGTTCACGTCCTATGTAGCTGTGCTAATTGCAGACTCAAGCTATTGTTAAAAATGCCATAATAGTAGAAGTTCGTTATGGAGGCTGACTTTGTCTCCATCACACATCAGTTCATCATTGTATTAACTGCAGGAAACATGATCAAGTAGTTGATTAGGAGAGCAGACCAGAGGAAAATCAGACAACTAACAAGAAGGCACTCAGACTGCATGCCTCTGCCAGAATATGAATTGGATCACCACAGGAAAAAAAAAAAAAAAANGAAAAAAAAAAAAAAAGCAGAACTTTTTGTTATTAAAAACTGAGCAATCAGACTAAACTTATTTGAAATTGACCCATTAGCAGCAATTTTATAGGCTAAAAATTCTTCTGGATCTTGGATCCAGAATATGATTGGGATCACCTCCAAAACTGAATCACTTCTTTGACAGTATTTCTCCCCCAAACTTCATCCAAATCCATCCATAACTTTTTGCGATATCCTGCTAACAAACAGAAAAACAAAAATTCTGGTAACCTCCGTGGCAGAGGTAAAAATGTCCCTATTAATGTTAACACCAAACTTACACCCTAGGTTAAAAATACCAAAAAAAAAAAAAAAAAAAAAAAAAAAAAAAAATCTAAATTACAAAACACAAGTAATGCATAGTCTGATTACCTGAAATGCACAATAAATACAACTTAAAATTTTTATTTTTAAATGAGTTTATCTATTTTTACAAATGAACTCTTCAAATAATTAATAAATGACTCTAAACTGAAGGTTACTTCAGTCCTGATATTAAATAAAGACATTTCAGTGAGGGAACTCTTTCATCCCTGCTGCTTGAATTAATTCTCAATACAAGAGCAGACAGACTTCTCCATGAACAGTCCTGAAACATTCTGGTCTCTTAAGTGGATTTATTAGGACACTTCACTGGCTCATATTCCTGCAGGGACCTATACTTGTGTTATATGCACAGTTTCCTTATAAAATATGTGATAGCTTCTTGTCTTGTGGTTATAGAGGCTGCAGTCTTTTTGTATGAAGCTCTTTGGCATAAACTGAGTGACAACAGAACAATGGAGCTCTGCATCTTCTCCCCAAGTTGAGGAGCTGCAGTGGAGGCCTGGGTGAATGAACTCCGCTTCTTTTGCGTGGACAAAACTGATTTTCTTAAAAAAAAAAAAAAAAAAAAAAAAGCCTCCGTGTCTCAGGGGCCGGATGAGCGTCTTTAACCACCAAACACTAAACACTGTTTATTGTGCTAATTTAGCCCTCGTCTTGTTTTACTAAATCTGCTTTTATGAAAATCTCCACAGCCGCCGTGAGAAAATGCGCTGCCGATATTGAATGAGCTTTCTCGGTTAATAACGATCAACAAAGGCATAGCTGATGGAAAAGTAAAAGGCATAAAATGTTGCTAAACTATCCCTCCATCCACAGGTTTAATAGATTGACACATATTTAACACAGAAATCGTTAACACACGCATCTTCTCCCGGCGCTCCTGCTCCGGTCCTGCACAAAGCGCTCCGGAGGAGCATGCAGATCTGCATGGATATCCTGCAGAAAAGGAGCCTTACCTACAATCCGAGTCCGTCTCCCGTGGATGCTGTCCGGAGGTCCATAGTGCTCCTGTTCGCCTTGTTGCACAGACAGCGTGGGGCTGCTTGGTAGAACGTCCAGTCACAGACCCACTTCCACGCTGAGGAGCGCCTGTGTGTCCGTCACATTGTTGCTGGCCTCTTTCCTCGCATCCACGGAGCGTGAGGGGAGGAGTGGGAGGAGCTACACGGGTCCAAACCACTGAGACACCAGAGAAACGGAGAGAAGGAAGGGAGGAGGAGACAGGAAGAGTGTATTGTCATTTACATCACATAAATGTGCCATGTAAGCGATACCCGACAAGATGCCATGATGTGCGAAAATAACAGGAAGTCCACAGAGTGACACATCCTCCCACTCACTTCTTTATTTTCTAATGCAGCACAGCTCAAAGTGTGTCAAAATTAAACTGTGGCCACGTTTAAATGCTTGGTTTGCTTAAAGGACCATACCGGCCATTTTGCATGTTTGAACCTAATATATTCAATTTTCATAAACATAACGTTGCTGACAATCATTTCCCAAAGCATACTACTGGAACAGTGAATTAAATTAAAAATAAATACTTAAATGTTCTTAGGATGGGTAACCCATCACGAACAAGATGTGTATTCAGGTTTTTTTCAAAGTTACGTAATTTTAGTGTTTAAGCACAATACAAATCGTGGAGTGAATGTATGTGTCCACCAGGGAATATAGTCCCAAAAGAAGAGCTGTGTTTATCAAAAAATTTAAACGACTATGACTTCATAATTTTGCATAACTATTAGCAGGCGAAGCATCGATTTTTAAGG
Organism: Lucifuga dentata; assembly: GCA_014773175.1. Classification (NCBI taxonomy): domain Eukaryota; kingdom Metazoa; phylum Chordata; class Actinopteri; order Ophidiiformes; family Bythitidae; genus Lucifuga; species Lucifuga dentata. The sequence goes on from VXCM01001651.1 coordinate 79,313, forward strand.
TGGGTGTATTGCTTGAATATTTGATTTTGAAAGATTAAGAGGTTTTGCAAAATATCAGGAAAGCTGAAATATGATTTTATCCTTTGGGAAATGATTGTCAGCATCGTAACATGTATGAAAATGGAATATATTAGGCTCAAACAAGCAAAATGGACGGTATGGTCCTTTAAATCCGTTTCACCAGTCAGTCCGTTTACAGGCATGTTAAAACTTCCAGTGTACTCTGATTGAGAAAACAAAACAATTTGTTGTGCCAACATCATAATTAGTTTAAAATTGGCATAAATTAATGTTAATCTGATTAACAGACATAGATTATGCGATTGTAGATCGATTTACTCCAGCATATTAGATACGTTAGATGTGTAACACCTGGCTGACCCTCCCTCACACTCCCATAAAGCAACATGTCGTTTTTATTCGGTTAATGCTGAATCCTATTTGAACTCCCTCACATATTCACATTTGTACAGCACTCATTCCTCATATTGTGAATTAAGCTCAAATTTACAGGGTTGAAAAATGAAGGACTGGGACTTTAAACTGTTTACCTGTATGTCTGAAACATCCCAGTTTAGACACCTGCCATCCAATCATCCATACCTGCTTATGCTGTGGGACTCAAGACTCTATCTAGTCATTAGGTGAGAGGCAGGGTGCACCCTGGAAGGTCACAGGTCTGACAAACACACAGACAGACAAACTCATTCACACCTATAATCAATTGAGAATTTCCAATTCACCGAACCTGTAAGTGGTGAGATGGGAGGAAACATGCAAACACCACACAGAAAGGACCAAGTTGTATTTGAACCCAGGACCTTCTTGGAGACACATGCTGACCACTAAGTCACCATGCCGCTGTCATCCAATCAGGAACAAGACATTTTCATGGGTATACACAGTCAATCAAAGAGTTTAGTAGTTTCACTAACATTTTGTTTTGTAACACCTTTATCTTTATTATATATTGACATTCAGCTTCATAAGCCAACTGACTGACTCCCATCTTTTATTCAGTCAGTTTGAAGTCTTGAAATCTGGGAGGCGCTACAGAGTGCCACTGGCAGCCAAAAAGGTTTTTAAGAGCTCTTTTATTCCAACTGTCATAAATATTCTTAACTCTGCAAAATGACCACTTATACTTGCTCCATTGATTGGAATTTGTAATTTTTTATTTTTATTCTTTTTTTTTTCTCTCTCTGTCATATGGATTTTTCCTATGTATGAAGTATGCTTGTTCTGATTTTTAATGGTGTGCTGAAGACAAATTTCCACCTATGGTGGACAATAAAGTTGTATTCTGTTAACATATTTATTGATACTCTGATCAGCTGTTTTTCTTCTCCCTATGGTATGTTGGGGGTGGGAAGGAGGTTGTACAATTTTACGCACTTGGTTCTATCTAGTGTACAGCAGCCACCTATTACCTCACAGTTAAATACTGCATATAGAGGTGGGGCAGGGAAATTGTGCATGCATATTCGTTTTAGTGCGCATTCGTGCACAGAATGTTTTTCTGTGTGTGTGTGTGTGTTTCTATCCTGCATTATTGCAATGTGAGTTGCCTGTTTGTGTTCTGCTCTCCTAATTGCCTCATCAGTAAATGTCAAACGTTCAAATGGCTCCACCATCCAGATTTATTTATTCATTTGTGCTCCATCAGATGTAGGCACTGCTGCTGCTGCTGCTGCATGGCACAATTACAGCTGCACAGCCAAATGTGCCAATGAATAATAAATCACAACATAAAGACATCTAACCAGCTGTCTGCGAACCGTAATAACAACAGGAAAGTAAATGTGTTTACAGTGGAAAAAAAACACTCTGTCAACTCCAACGCTGAAGGACGCTTAAGTGACCACTCAGAACAAGAAGTACATTTACTGTACAGTAGTGGAAAAATTGCCAGTAATGTCAATAAATAAATAAATAAATAAAAGCTGCACAAACACACAATGTACACATGGATTAGGAAGCTTGCACAGATAAATAAAACAAAAGGCTGATTCCAAATAACGTCACCAGATGCACTCTTGACTCCAGATTTGTTGTTGTGTCCATAATACATGGTGGCCGTTTTAAAATTTATCTTATGTTGGTGTTTTCATAAGATAATACAATATAAACATTTCTATTTTATGTGAAAATACCTCTAAAAACTAGTGTCAGTGCAAAGTTAAATACTTTTTCTTACTGCGGACTTATTATAGTATAAATCCATAAACTAGGAAGCAGGACTCATTTCTCCAGCATCCATGTTGGAAAATAATGGTCAAAAATTCCACTCAGAAATGTCTTACCGGTGTTGTTACACAAACAGAAAGCTATTCTCATCCAGTGAGCCTTTTAATGAGAAAACCAAAAACAACAGAGTTATACATTTTCCCTACTGCCCTTCTCTTTGTGTACATGTGTGTGTGTGTGTCCAGAGTGTAAGCATGCGACCTGCACCCACTCTGGTGTTTATGTTGCTTGCACATTAATATGCTAATTTGCTGTTGAGCATATAAAGAAGTCATTTTTTTAATTCATGCAGGACCCATGATGGTGTTCATACTAAGTCTGCATATTAGTTTTATTATTTGTTTACACGGTGGCTTTTACTCTCTGGTTTTCATGGTCACTAAGGAAAATGTCTTGTATTCAATTGTTTTGTGCATAAACTGCCAACGTATAGTCGTATGCTGTATGTTTTTTTAAGATCCATCTGTTACTGTTTAAATTTAATCAGTCTACTACACGACTTTATTCCAATCTATTATTTTAAAAATTTCAATTTCAGTTTCTTACCTCAACGAAATGCACATTTGATATGATATGTTCCTATCCCTCTTGCTTTTTAAAATAAAAGCATGTGGAATGATCCCCAGCAATGGGGGCGAGGAGACTCTTGTAGCACCGTCCTTTTTACAACAAGAAGCAACACATTTATGGGAAATGGTGACTTGACTTTGAAAAAATAACAATCAATGCAATACATACAGAAATTATGTCCAATTTCCACCCCCTTCCTCCTTGTTTCTATTACAGATTCCATTAATTTCACTCAATTTCATATGACATTTATGTTTTTTATAAATATTTTTACTCTGATAAATGCCTGTCAATGGAACTCAAAGGCCCAGCTTATAATTTGGAATGGGTCTGTCCAGTCCATTACACACATGCAGCTTTCTTGATCGTAAAGCTGACAGAGCGTTTGCAGGCAGGTGACTCACACAAAGTCTCTGGTGGGTTCCAAGAGTGTGATTGAGAGCTGGAGAGTGTAAGTGTGGATTGTGGGAAGTGTGTTTCTGGCCCAGAGCAATACGTTAACAGACTACTGTTCTGAAATGTCTCCACCAGTCATTCCCACAACCCACCCAAACCCCCACCACACATCAGCAGCCCATCCACATTGAAAAAAATGCTGCTTTGAATTTACTTAATTTTTATATGTCAAGTGGTTGCACGTAATAAATTTATTTAGATTCGTCTATACGTATTTTTAAGTTGACTGTATTTAATATTTATAAGTAATTTCAGTGAAATTAAATTTGTAGTTTTAGCTAAAACAAATTGAGTACATTTCACTTAAATTTCCTTAGTCATTCCAAATAAACCTAAACACAATTAGTTAGTTTGGCTCAATATTTCTGAGTAAATATAGCTCAATCTAGTGGTGTAATAACTACCATATATACTCGACTATAAGCCAATCTCATATGCCGACCCCCGATTTTGACCTGCAAATTTAGATTTTTAAAGAAACCCGTATATAAGCTGACCCCCTGATGTTGTTCCATCAATTTATTTGTTTAGTAAATTACCTGTTTTTCTGGGTATTGTCATAGTATTCTTGTGATTTTCTGAAAATAATCTACTTACCGGTACTGGTAAACAGCTGATTATCATAACTGACATTAGCTGACATTAAGTTTTCCGGACTCCTCTTCTTTGTCTGAATCACCAAACAGTTCATTCCAGTCCTGCTCTGTGTAACGCGTCTTGACATTTTACACATACAATGTTCTTTCCTCTTCTGAGTCCATGTAGTTTCCATTCTATGTTATAACTTATCTCAAGCTTCTTGTTAATAAAGCACAAAACACGATGTTGAACGAGACTACCAAACAACGGTACCATACCGGTATATGAAACAAATCAGAGATGACCTTTTATAAGGTCATCTCCATTCTTTTGTCTTTGACCAATCACAACAGCTCTTACTGGGCGCTGCAAATGGCTGCCACAAAATGTTCTGGATAAGATGTTTAGTCAGAAAATATCTCATTCTAAGGTATGATTTAAACTATTTTCCATATGTACTGGTAATGGGTAGTGTTTCCACTCCTGGAAATTTTGTTCTCTGGGATAAATTTTGAATTTGTCGTGTATAAGCTGACCTTCCGATTTGCTTTGTGAAATTTGGTAATAAAAACTCAGCTTATACTTGAGTATATGGTAAATATTAAAATTAAGTGTAGTTTTTTTTTAGCATTTGTTTTATTCAGGGTAGTTTGCTGAGTATTAAATGCTCTTTTACAGGAATGCCCTGCTCACAGACTCACATCATTCACACCTGGTGCCCAGGTAACCACAGACTCCACCACTCATTCACCTCCCCAATGCAAATTTCTCCTGCCAGTCCAAAGACTGAACCGGACCAGCTCGCTTCTCTAACATTTAACGCAGTTCCATGTATATACGCATGGAAAAACTGGTGTTGACATATAAAAAATTTAGCCTTATTTAATTTATTTAAATTTAGCCTTATTTAATTTATTTAAACATGTTATTTTGTTCTGCTCAATATTTTTAATTAATTGAAACTAACAGAGATGATAATAGAGCTGTGACATTTTTTTCTAGTTGCTTTTAAATAAATAAAATTAGAATGTTTGAAACATGGGAGATATAATTCCAACTACTCAAAAATATTGAGCAAAACAAAATAAAGTGTTGAAATTAATTAAATAAGGCTAAATTTTTATATGTAACATCTAAAAATGGTCAACATCAGTTTTTTTCAGTGTACTGACACAGGTGCTTATCGTCCTTTTCCAGGTGAGTGTCACTCACCCACATGTCATACTGCAGCCTTTGTACTGACTGCAAAAGGAATCTCACAATGAGGAAGTGAGCGTGAGACCAGGTGTGAGAAAGTGTGTGTGTGCACATGTGTTATTACGAGAGAACAAAAGACTGTGTGTGTTTAGTGTGTGCATGAGAGTGTATTTCACGCTTAGCTTTGAAAATGGCTGATTACGGTGATAAAAGGGAGTGATTTTCTACATACTTTTCATTTACCTCTCTATGTAAAGAACAGTTTTAAGGACCATACCAGTGATTTTGCATGTTTAAACCCAATAAATACGATCTGCATACACATGACTTTACCAGAATGTACATCCCATTTTCTTTCCTTCCTTTCCTTACTCCTTCAAAATTCTAAAATTTGCCATCAACACCCTCATCATTGCTATGTTTTTAATCATCATTGAGACTCATAACTGTGTGATGGAGATCACAGAGCAACAAAACATTCTGCCACATCTAAAACATTATCTGAACATCTGGCTGCCTCTGATGTATCCCAGTTTGTTGTTCTTCCAGACTAATTGTGACCATTAGAAACCCACAAGAGCGTAACGGTTTCCATGGCAATCCGCCGATCTCCTTGAGTGTTTCAAGCCCTAAATATTGTGGTTATTTTATCCCATCTGTTCCTCCTGATCGTGATACCTCAAATGATTTGAAATGATGTGAATCAACACTTTGTAAATGGCTTACTGATGTAATGGACACATTCACATCAACAAAATGCCAGTGGAAATGTCTATGAATGGTTGAGAGACTGAAGGATGAGGCGTGTTAAATAATGAAGGCCATTTATGAGGTTTATATCCAATACCCAAACACAGGCACACAGAGGGTGATGAGAAAATAGCAAATGATGAAGAGAAAAGATGGGTAGCGGGTAACTGTCTTATTTAAGAAACATGAAATGAGTGTTGTACTGTGAACAAAGGCAATTATATCCTGTGGCTATAGGCCATTTGATGGGGCTGATGACCTCATTCTTGCGCAGTTCTCATAGGAAAATGGAAGCAAATGATCTGCTGGTAGCTGCTAATGGCTTTGAATTGTCTGAGGAAATATGTTTACCACAATGTGCTGCCCATTTTAAGACACAGCTGAAAAGTTATATTTAGTGTTACTGTTCATTTGTGCCATGGTAATTTTGAGAATAAGAAAAAAAAACATCTGGAGAAAAAAAAAAGAACAAATATTAGAGTATGCCTGTATGATGAAAAGGCATCCTAGGCTTTGTGTGTCTTTTGTCACCCATTCTGTGTGTTCCATGTCACCCAATCAGAAAATTTTGTTCACCCTTTGCCCTTTGACCTTGCTGGTCATACCCATCCCCAGCATGGACACCCACACACACATATTTGCTTTTCAGATTAATACTGTATGTCATAGCCTTCTTCACTGTCTGTAAGCCCCCTTGGCATCAAATAGGTGCTTAATTTACATCTTGTTGTACTCTACCTGATGATGTGGCAAAAAAATTGACCCATCTCAAGATTTTATGATGAATGTATTTTCTACTTATACATCCAGTAGACACAGAGCAACATGGCCATCCCAGTAGAGTCGCATTTCTGTCCACCTGGTGAAATAAAGTTGCATATTTATTCTCCTTGTAGCTCCGTGTCAGGTCATGAACTTCAGAGAAAAATATTGGGTCTTGCTAGACGCTAGAATTTATTCACACCCCACTAACTAACTTAATCTCTCTGTAGTTTCATGCTGGGAACATTTTGAATGCTTCATGGGAGCTCTTAGCAGCAAACAGTCCATGTGAAACTAAAAATGTAGAGCTGAAAGTAGCTGGAAGCTGTTGAGAGCTACAAAGTTCTTGCCTTTTTGGAGGAACTTTCCTAGATCCTATAACAACCTTTTGAGGTACCCAGGTACTTTAGCTGCATTTCAACCACACAAACCTCAGTCCATTTTTAGAGCATTTACACACCGAGTTTGAGCATTTGTTTCAGACTCAGAAGCATTCCCCCTGGTTGGTTATTTTGGATAAATGTGAACACAGCAATTGAATTCAGGTCTACACCAAAACAATCAGGCTCGGTGGCTCAGTGGTTAGCACTGTCGCCTCACAGCAAGAAGGTCTTGGGTTTGATTCCTGGCTGGGGCAAGGTCATTCTGTGTGAAATTTACATGTTCTCCCTGCCTGTGTGGTTTTGCTCTGGTTTCCCCCACCATCAAAAAACATGTACAGGCTTTATTCTCCTGTCAGTGTCCTTGACCAAAGCACTGAAGTTGGGCTCCGGGCTCTGCACAGTGGCTGCCACTGCTCCTCAGGGATGGGTTAAATGCAGAGACTGGATTTATACTACAAGTCTTGATGCTCAATTCCAATATTTTGCCTATATCTGATTTTTTGTTCAGTATATTTACATTTTCTTTTTTTAGCGGCTCATATCTGATATCTATGTTTACACAGCTTTGATCTGTAGCAGCCCAGATGCAGCTGCGCATTTGCATATTTCTGCGATGCATGTCAACAAAACACGTCAATGGACTAAGATGAGAGGACAATTTAAAAATCTGAACAGCAGGATAAAACTTTCAAATGCAGAGAGAAACATCTGATATGTTGTGTGACCATTTATCTCTTCCATCAGGACACATATTTTCGTCGGAGGAGGAGTGGGTGGAGTTTGATGGGGCTGATTTGATAACAGGCTAAAGTAGCCTGTTATCACACACTAACACGTCTATTTGACATAAACACACATCAGTATTGTGGTGGAATTTCTGGAACAGTAAAAATGAAGAGACGCCGAGAGTCCAAGCAGTGTTTTATTCTTGCCAGCAAGGGTTCAAGCTTACAGAATTCTGTCTGTACGACACCAGAGCAGTTCTGATAAGAAGAACTACGTATGATAAAATGTCCAAGCTTTTATAGTGTGCGTTCTAATGTGTGTGTATGGCACAAGTGTACGTGACTACAAGCATGGATGTTGGTAGAAACTTAGTTTCTGAAAATATGTGTAGGAGCTGTAATCTCGGGTGAAACAGGTGCAAGGACAGTTTAGAAGTGTAAGATTAAACAGAAAAGAAACAAAGTAATCACATTGTGTACTTGACCTGACCAGTAAGATGAAAAATAGAAAATAAATCTGACAAGTATGTCAGATATATACTGTATACATATGTATATGTCCTCCATTTTTGTTTACAGAGAGCGGTCATCATTTTGATCGCTTACATCATTCATATGCAGATAAGGTGGAATGTTACGTTGGCATTGGATTGGGAAGGAAATCCAATCTGTGTATTTGGACAGTTGGTGGATATTCAATACATATCCAATTTATTTCCACATATGCAAGCTGCCCAAATCAGATCTGAGTATATCCGATTCCATGTAGGTTTTTACCATTTACATCTTCAGGAAGCATATCTGATACATGTCGCATGTGAGCAGAAGATCTGAATCAGGTCGCACATGTGTTGTAGTGCAAATCCAGCCTAAATTCATCTGTACCTGTGTGCAAATGACAATAAAGAGATCTTTATCTTGATCACTGCACTCAAATGGCTATGAAATGTCATTGTCCCTGTCCCTGTTATTGGCAATGTTGGGAGAAGCAGACCGTAACCCTCCAACACCAACTGACTGTGTTTGTCAAAATGTTCTATAATTCAAACAACACTTGTAAAATGATGGCTGCAATACTGCACTGTTTTGTTCTTGGAAAATACCATTCAACTCCAAGAGGATTAAGCATTTTCTTAATTTTGGCTGATAATGGAAGTGCAGATGGAAATATTTTGGCACATATCCAGGTGTAACTGGTGGTTTTGGTTTCTCTCTTTCTGTGTTGTGTTTGGTGGTGAACGAACTAGAGACTGGTTTCGTGAATCTCTTGGGGATGATTTTCATTTAGTTCTGACACATGAACAAAAGCAAATTAAGAATCCTCCACATCAGTAACCACCTGCTCCTGCAGAAATGAAATAAAGACAAACTGAAATATTAGCATTGCCCACAGCAATATTATGTCTGTCACTTTTATTTGTTAAAAATAACTATATTTAAGGGACAATACATTAAAATCTACATATGTACAGGTGCTGCAAGATGATATTATTCTGTATTCAGCTAAATTGTGCATCTTAGTTAATTAGGAACACAGTATTAGGAATATATACACAAAAACTGTGGAGACTTATAAATGAAGTTAAACTAACATAACTCAATGATAGACGGATTTTGTGTAATTATTGAAACTTCTTGGCTGTGTGTAACTAACCAAATACCACAGGGGTTTAAAAAAAAAATCATTAATGGACCTGACATCTGTTCACACTTACCCTGTTCTCCTTCGGCCCTGCCATTTGCCACGTGCAGCTGTGTTTGTGCTGTTTTCACAACAGTGATGAACCCCATGAGGTCTCCCTGAGATTTCTTCAACTTCTACCTGTCACTTCCTGGGAAATGACGCCCACTTCCACAGTCTCACCATGCTGCAGTCACAGTTTCAGTCACTTCACCTTTTGTCACCTTACCTCTCTCTCTCTCTCTCTCTCTCTCTCTCTGTTCTAGCCTATTTGTTTTGTTTTTGCAATAGACTCCTTTCTAAATGTCTAACACTGTAAGACTGCAATTAGCCTAGCACCAATTAGATTTCACTTCACTCTCACTCCAGCACCTTAGAAACTCTACATTCATCCCATGACATCTGTACTGAGTCTGCCTGTATCCCTTTGATGCTCAATTTATATGGGCAGCTTAGCTAGCTAGCTCTCTGCATCTTGTTAGTCAAGTCAAGTTTATTTGTATAGCCCAGTATCACATTCAATGTCTCACACATTAGCGGTTCCCGACCCAGCCCAAGCTCTCTAAGAAGATGAGGAAAACCTCCCTAACAACTTTATTGTATAAGGAAAATGGAAAAAAACTCAGGAGAGGCTATTCAAAGAGAGATTCCCTCTCCTCAAATGACCGGGTGTGACAAAGGAGCTGCAGGTGTAGAAACAGATAAATTACAAAGATCAAAAGCAAGGAAATATTACAGAATAATATGAACAGCAAATAATCAATGATCCAGTGTCAGTTTAGTCAATATGAAATCATCATTATGATGTTATGATGACTAAAATATGAGTCACATNGGTGCAGCTGACAGCCAACTGGATGGACTTCTGGTTACAGCTGAGCTTCAGGACCTCAACACTCACACGAGTGTGAGAAGGGTCCACGTATCCAAAAAGAGAAAGAAGTGAATTAGCAAGATGTGTATGAGAAACAGCAATTAACAAAAGTCATGTGAGAATGCAAAAAGCCTGACAGATAAATGGTGAGCCCTATCCACCTGCTACACTCACACTGCTGACCTAGCAAAGACATAGGCTGGCTTTCCACTATCCCACACCACAGAGACCATGCCTACCTCCTGTTGGATGGAGGGTTATGCTAGTTCAAAATATGATGAGAATAGATGGGTTTTGAGTCAGAATTTAAACATTTCAATCAAGTCAGCCTCTTTTAGGGCTGCAGGGAGTTTATTCCAAAGAAGTGGAGCGCGGTAGGAGAAGGCCCTGTTTCCTAAGGATTTTGTCCTGGTCCTTGGGATATTGAGCAAGTCTGCATCCTGGGATCTCAAAGGACGTGGAGGGACATTTGGGGTAATGAGGTTCCTTAAGTGTAATGGGGCCAGGCCATGCAGTATTTTATAAGTAAGGAGGAGAATCTTAAAGTTGGCTCGGGCATTAATAGGAAGCCAATGTAGGGAGGCTAAGACAGGTGTGATATGTTTGAATTTACAGGTTCTAGTTAAGACCCGGGCTGCAGTGTTAGAACAAGCTGCAGTTTTTTCAGAGCAGCAGAACTTAAACCAGAGAAAAGTACATTGTAGTAATCGAGTCTAGAGGTTACAAAAGCGTAAACTAAAGTCTCTGCATCTGGCATGCTAAGGAATGGCCTAATCCTGGATATATTGCGGAGGTGAAAATAGGCAATCCTGGTAACATTATTGATGTGATCATTGAAGGACAGATCTGCATCAAATGTTACTCCAAGGTTTCTAACAGCTAAAGGTCGATTAATGGGACTGTAGTCAAAATTTACTGAAATTTCCTTGAGGGGCAATCTTTTTTTCTCTCATTAACATTTCAGTTTTGTCAACATTTCAGAAAAGAAAGTTCCTTGTCATCCAGCCTTTAACAGCCAGAAGACAGCCTCTAGGTCAGAAAGCGCTGATTGATCATTTGGACTTATGGCAGCATAAAGCTGAGTATCATCAGCAAAGGAGTGGAAATTTGTACTAAAACTGAGAATTAGGTCACCAAGCAGGAGCATATAAATCAAAAAGAGATTTATATACACCGAACCGAACCCTACAGGATAATGAGATGATATCGTATCATTTAATGAAACAAATTGAGTCATATTTGTAAGGTAGGACCTGCACCAAGAGAGTGCTATGTCACAAATTCCCAGGTCATCCTCAAGGTGATCAAGCAAAATGTCATGGTCGACAGTAACAAACGCTGCACTAAGATCAAGGAGGATTAGAATAGAGGCAGAGCCAGAAACAGCAGTAAGAAGCAAGTCATTAATTACTTTGGTCAGGGTGGTTTCAGTGCTGTGAAAGGGCCTGAAACCAGACTGGAAAGGTTCAAATAGTTTGTCAAGGTAAGATAAACTATCAGCTGGTCCAATGCTAAACATTCCAGAATTTTGGAGAGGAAGAGAAGATGCAAGCTTGGTCTGTAATTATTAAGAACACTTGAATCCAGTGTTGGTTTTTTAATTAAGGGTTTGATAACAGCTGTTTTAAATGCAGCAGGCACAACCCCCCATGGAAAGGGACTTATTCATGATATTTAGCAGTCTAGGACAAAGTGCTGGGAATAAGTCTTTAAAAAGTTTGGCAGGGAGAGGATCAAGCATGCAGGTGGTGGGTTTAGAAAAGGCTGCTAGCTTAATAAAACTATCTAGGGAGACTATATCAAACTGACTGAGGGTACACAGTGGAGGTTTCTGTATATCCACGGTTGATGCTATCACCCTCATGGAAGAAGAAGTTTCCATTTCCACCTTCATTTTCACCACCTTATTTGTGAAGAACTCTATGAAATCATTTGCTTTGTCTTTCTTTTTCTCCTGCCCTTCATCTCTCTCTCTCTCTCTCTCTCTCTCTCTCTCTCTACTAGTCTGTCTCTCTGCTTGTTGTCTGATTGATGTAAGCTGGATGTAATACTTGTAATGATTACGTAGCGTTGATCAGATAAGCCTCTGATACTAATATAGATCTCACTAAATAGTTACAATAATTTCTCCAGAGAAATGGTGGAAGCAGTATGAAAGCTTATATAAGCATTATTTTTTATACAAAAAATCACAAGCTACCTCTTGCTTATAAATGATCACACATCAGCCCATGTGCTGTCATGTGTCTTTGATTCTGTTCTGCAGCCAGATAGTCTGTCACTGCTAGGATGAAAGAGGCTCATACTCTTTACATTTTCAGCTTCCTTCCTTTTCTTTTGGCTGGCTGCTTAATGGGCGGGGCTTATTAGTTAATTCCGATCAGGTGATTTAAGTGCTCATGTGCAGCAGCTGATGTTGCTCACTTCATGGACAATTATGAGATGCTGCTTTCCGGAACGACTGTGTGAGTCAGCATCTGGAGAAGAGGAGGCCATCGCCTTTTGAGAATCGCCAAGCCGACTACCACCAGTGTTATAATGTTGGTGTCACCAACCAACATTATAAAAAAAGCTTGAACAAAAGATGAGAATGCCTCATAAAGCTGCTGGGCTTAACCCTTGCCAAGGCACTGCTTGTGCTCTCCCTCACTGCCATGAAGCCCTTACGCTCTACCGTCAGCCAGCTTTCTTCTTTTCTTATCAGTGACTCTGCACCTACACCCCACACACACTTTAGGTTAGGGAGTGACATTTAATTTAGACAACCTGAACTGTTTGCCAGTCATTCACATAACAGTCATACTCTCCCTTCTCTTGTCTCATTATGTCGAACCGGAAAAGACACCGATGAGGGCTGTCGCTTTAAAAGTAACACATCCGTAGGCAGGCACGGCTGTTATGGTCTGGTCTTCCATTATATCGCTGCACCTGGTGCCAGCATGGAATTAGGTTGTTTCCATGGTGACCAAATATTTGATGGACAGGGCTGTGTATGATTGCTGGTGGACTCTGAGAGCTTCTAGGCTCATCTGTCATCTAAACAGGATGCTAAGCAATTAGCATGTCTGCTTCTCTAAGAAGGACATTCATACATTAAAGGCTGCATACACACTGTACCTGGATGCATACATGGTGCATTCACTGAAACCTATAACTCATTTGTAGATTTGTATGTGATCTGTGCTCTGAAAGCTGATGCATTCAAAGGAACTGCAGGAATGAAGCATTTGTACACGCGCACTGACAATGCCTTCACACGACACAGATGACGTTTCTGCTTTTAGTTACACATGCCTACATATAAGTTTATTACAGCCATGTGTATATACCTGCACAAAGAAACAAAAAAAAAGGGTCAAATATGAAATATCCTTTGTACTAACTTTTGTTTAATCATCTCAGACACAGATTTCAGATTTGCATATGGCAAACTGTTACATCTGCATGTATTTTTGCAGAATGTCTATGTAGGCATGCACCACATTATCCTTCTGTCTATGCCAATAAAATGAGGATGCTACTGATGTGTGGTCTGCATAATTTGGAGTAGCAGCTGTGAAATTTGCAGCACTATTTAAATACATATGTTCAATACTACTACTTATCTTCAATATCAATATGGAGAAATAGCAAGATTTTAATGACCGCAATGAGTAGTTGTAGACTAATGTGTCTTTTGCTGTAAACTGTGCCTTTACCTTTACTTTTGAAAGTTGTACAATTTTCCATACCAAAAAGGAACGTGGTGATATCAAAGTGTTTGGCTGTGAGAGGCATCAAAGCCTTCTTAAAAGGATTACGGAGTGAGTGGGATGAGATTTTACACTTCTTTTCCCCAAATCTTCCCTCTCTAGCCGAACAGTGTATGAAAAACATGTATTGTTAGCATTACTGAGTTTCACCTCTTGTTATTGAAGAATAGTTAATAGCTATTCAGTATCAAAAGAGACAACAGTTGCATTTATACAGCACCAGAGCCAGCATGTGTATAGATTATTTGATAGGGTGTTTTTCCTCTCTGTTGGGCTCAGTTTCTCCCAGCATGCCGACATACACACTAGTGTAACCACACACATGCAATGGTATGATCACGCATATCGCATCATGTTGCGTTCACACACACGCTAGCGTCACCACACATATTGTACTAACAAGTGCATATCGCGCACATACACACTAGTGTAACCACACACACGCAATGGTATGATCACACATACAGCATAGAAACTACTACGAGCGCAGATTATATATGTCTGAATGAGAGCTCATCACACTATACTGTATGAGAGACGATACATGTGTGAATGAGAGATCATTATGTATGTGTGTGAGTTCATATATGTCTGTATGAGAGACGACACGTGTGAATGAGAGATCATACTATACTGTGTGAGAGTTAATATATGTCTGTATGAGAGACGATACATGTGTGAATGATACATACTAGCCTGTGTGAGAGGCAATTATGTCACGGAAGAGGCGGGGCTAAAACCGGAAGCGCAAGAATAAGCAGAATAAAAGCATAATGTAACTAAGATGATTAGTATTAGAGTACCAACGTAATGGAACAAGTATTTGAAATTGAATAAAGCGGTCAGCCTTTGCAAGTGTTGCATACAAATATCTGAACTTCAACATTTCAACTTCTGAATTTCGAAATCTTGAATTGTGTTGTGATGTGATGTAGTATGTATTTAAAGATAAAAGTGTTACCTAATATTTTATATAACTTATGGTTATAGCCTTGGTCCTT
>VXCM01001652.1:0-69905 GCA_014773175.1 Lucifuga dentata
GAACTTTACTTGTCAGAGTTGTACTGTGTGCTGCATTTGGGTCCAAACCCCACCCGTCACAGTATGGTGTGTTTAAATGTGAGCTGTCAGTTTGTGGACTTCAGATCAGCTGTTTTGTTGCCTTTAATGTGACTTCACTGCAATTTTGGCTGTTAACTTGTATAAAACCACAGTAGTTCTGTCTGTATGTGTTTATGAGAGGAACACCCTGCCAATAAAGGCGGGGTTGATGATGAGTTGAGGTCAGAAAGGACGAACATGTAAAATCACTGGTATGGCCCTTTAGGCACAATTTATAAAATAATCTGAATGAAGTTTTCCCATTTAAAAAAGATCGGTTGCTCTTGTCTTTTATTAAATTCTTTGAGGCTTAGGACAAATCTTGCATTTTTTTTTTAGAGCTCAGCTTACCACTTCACACTAAGTGGCATCATAATGTAAAGTTTTGAAGATTAAGCGTCTATCAGTTTCCCTTAAATGTTCATCTTGTTTTGAAGAATATCTGCACTAAAAGTTTAGTATGTCAGAGTATTTCTGCAGCATGCATACAACCCACTGCAGGGAGCCACATGAGGTTTTCTAGCCTGAGGAAACCTCAGCACAAACCTGAATAATTTGCTGCATCTGATGCTACAGCTGCATGTCAAGCTTCTTTTAGCTATTTTTCTTAATTTTCTGCACACATAAGCTGGTAAGTTCAAAGGTGGTTCAAGGTAGAAAGAGACGAATAACATGAATGGACACAAATGGTGGGTTCTTATTGTTTCCCACATTTCCCTCCCTTGCATCTTTGCCCTGTTTCTTAGTCCTGTTTCTTAGTCCTGTTTCTTAGTCCTGTTCACTTAAGACACAAGGTAAAGATACAAAGAACAGATGTGAAGACACAGGAGCTGAGGAAGAACAATTTAAAGGCCCACACTGGTGGGTTTTGTATGTTTGAGCCTAATAATACAATCCACCAGACGTGGGCCATCAGGGCCAACAAGACCTTCTCTGCTGGCCGAGAGGATCCGTCAGGATCAGAAAATTATATTTTCATAATTTAACATATTTACAAAGTTTGTTCCCATCAGTTTATTATTAAAATCATTTCATTTGCTACTTTCTCCCTCTGTCGTGCTACTTCCAGCCCAGCCCATATAGATTACAGCTTGTATACAATCAGATTTTCCATCCGTGCTGTCTCCGGGTAAAAAAATATAGCCTGAGGCCTTCAGAATCCTCTTGTGAATCCCCTCTGCTATTCAAGCAAATGGGATGATGTTGTCGATTGTCATATTCTTTAACCAATCAGATTTCGAGTTTGCCATGTTGGGCGTATTCTTTTACGGGTCAAGGCCTTCTAGCTGGGTTAGTGGAGGGCTGCGTTACAGCCTGCCGGAAATTCATCTGAAGAAGAAGAGGGCTAGTTAGCTAACTGGAGTAAAACTAGCCAGCACGTAACGGAACATTATCTGAGATTTATTTAAACTTTCTTTCATGACGTTTAGATTTTTAGATGTAGTGCTTTAGATTTTTTGTTTAGATTTTTACTTAGCCCTGTTGTTTTTTAATGCACACCGAAGGAGGAGAAGAAATGGATTAACTGACAAAGCCTTTTCCCAGAAGGACCTTTCAAGAAAAGCTGGAAATATTGTACAGCCGTATCACTGAACTCTTTATAAAGAAAGAAAGGAGGATGGACTTTGTCTTCAAATGATGAGCAGTTTTGGTACGTTTGATGGATTTTTATGTGGTTGGAATCCGTGGGGAATCCTGTGGAATACTGATTGTGTTATTTGTGTTATACGGCATTTTTGCTTACTTGTTGGTCCTATGAGTAAATGTGATGGTTGTGAGTTTGTTCTTGTTTCTTTGGTAATGATTTGGGTTATGCCATGTCTATTTGTGATGCAGCATCCTGTCATAATGTGTAATAATGCTACATCTTTGATGCTTTCAGTCACCATGTACTCATGTCTCTGCAGTTAGTGTGTTGTAACTCTTATAGGTGTTGAGCCTCATGTTAAATCACTTTATTCCACTCAATAAAGGTTACTGTCACTGTGAATATNTAGGTGTTGAGCCTCATGTTAAATCACTTTATTCCACTCAATAAAGGTTACTGTCACTGTGAATATTAGGTGGTTACATCGAATGACAACAGCCTATAGTCCTAGTGTCATGCTGAGGTTATTAGAAGGTGGTTTAATTGCAGGAGGATAGCACTGAAGGCCTAGGTATAAAATACACCACCATACACTGCCACTGCAATCCAGATACATTACTTACAACCATTTCCCAAAACATACCACTGGAGCGGTCAGTGGTAAATATTAGAATTGTTTTTTCGACCTTCCAGTCTGCCATTGGCTTCAGTTCATTCTAGTACGCTGTTAAAATCAACTTATAGAGGCTTGAAATGCGTTTGAGATACATAATCCATCACAATGAACATTATGTCTGTTAGTTTCTTTTGTCAAAGTAACTTTATTTAACCTATTTAACACAGAACTGCATGGAAGACGATGTATTTCTCCGCCAGGAAATGTAGTCCCAGAAAAAGACAGCTTCTAACAAGAAATTAAGATGACAGTGCCTTCTACAATTGTGCATAAAGGTTAGAGGGCAAAACATTGAACATGAAGGCAGGTATATCACGTGAACATTTGATTTTGAAAGATTACAGGATTTGAAAAAAATAACAGGAAAACTAAAATATGGTTTTTATATTTTGGAAAATGGTTGTCAGTAACATGACATATATGCAGGTTGTATACATTGGGCTCAATCATGCGTGATCACTGGTATGGTCCTTTAAGTTTCACTTTTTTAAAATTCTATTTAGTAGGGTGGGTCGCCTAATAACCAGGTAGGTGAGTTATATCTGCTTTATTTTTTATTACAGTGACAGGATTGGAATAATTTATTCATTTATCTAATACCCAACTCTAAAGTTTCATTTGAATTTTGACTCACCAACACAACCTAAAACAACTTGTTAGATCTTCAGGTCATGCAAGGCAAGAAAATGATTGACTATATAACAACATTTCTTCAAAAAGGGTTTGAAATTCCTCTTTTGGTTCCTCTTTTGTTTTATAGCAGCAGTATTATGCTGCTCAATAAACCAAAACGTACTAATGTCTGAGACAGAGCCCTGCCCAGAGGCCAAAACGAGAATTCTGAGAGATGAATAAAGAACTGTAGATTAAACATTGGGCATCGTAGGTGTCATTAAGTATGATGGATTAAATGGCAAAAAACATAACTTTTGTGCTCATTTATGCTGAGAAATGTTTTTCATTTTCAATAATGTTCAAAGCAATTTCATACCAGTGGTGTGATTAAAACCTGAGAACTGTGCATGCATAAAGAAAGAAAGTGACACCCAACTTGATATTAAAAGATCAAATTTCCACATATTAAATTTCTTACTGACCCAAAAACGTAATAGCGGACCTCAGTGACTTGTCACTGATGAAAGAACTGATAAGTTTTGGCTGAGATGAGCTCTTTTCCTGCCTGCTGACTTTGTCAAGGTCCAGAAAACAAACTTCTCAGTATTTTTTTTTTTTTTNTTTTTTTTTTTTTTTGTTTAATTCATGTCCACTTGCTGATAGGAACGAACGAATGAACGAATAATCTACGTAGTCGACAAAAATCGATGACCAACTTAGTTGCTAACGAATTTAATCATCGTTATTAGTTGGTGACGTCATCTATGATGGTAGTGACGCCGCTTACTGGAGTGAGGTGAAGTACGATGTACACCTTCATGACCAAAAACCACCAAAGTATGGCAGCATTTCATTCTTAACGCGGCCAAAAATGTTGTAAACTGCAGCATTTGCAAAGCTGAGCTTTCCTGGCATGGCAGCACATTAGTTATGCTGCAGCATCTGAAGAGGAGGCACGCTGGCTCTCTGGATGATGAAGACTCATCTCGGTAAGCTAGCTAGCTACGTTAGCTAACGTTACTTAGCTACGTTAGCTTACATTTTCTCTCGCTCAGTGTATTGTTAATGGCGTTGAGAACAGCAAATAATTATTATTCACATCGAAATGCTGTTCCAATGACATTTACGGCTGGAGAATGTGTTTCTGCTGAGAACACCGGAGAATTAAACAGTTTCTAAATCGCAAAAAATCTATAACTCCCTCTTGTTTACGTTTTTTTTAAAATTTAGATGGATGTTTGAATTATTTGATTAAGGGGAAACTGTTGTAGTTTTGTTATATTTTATTGCTGCTACTTAGCTTATTCTTGGTTTAAATTTTGACAAAAAAAAAAAAAAATGGNAAAAAAAAAAAAAAATGGATATTGTAATTTTTATTTTATCTTTTATATCAGCAGTGGTCACAGATCTGACTAAATGGTGGATGTTACTAATGTCAGTTAAATGCTACAGAGCATGACAGGACTTGATTTCTGTTGAACATTCTGTTGTATCAGCAGATACAACAGAATTCATTAAGATGCATTTTTGAATGAAGTACTATATTCATCTTTATTGTCTTTATTGTAACTTAGCACATGGCTAAAACAATCTCAAGCTAAATTTAAAAGCTGATAGCTAAATAAGAGCCATTGAGTAATTGTGTGATTCATATTTGACGATCAACATAGTCGTTAGTTGCAGCCCTATTGCTGATGTTTTTAGTTCAGTTTTTGCTGTAACCAGAGTGTGTGTATGAGACATACCCTATACCAGTATCTGTTTTTGTCAAAAGGTAGGCTATAACAAATTGTATGATTCTTTTTTTTTTTTTTTTTNTTTTTTTTTTTTTTTTGCATGGTGACACAGTAAATCAATTGTCACATTTCCAGTCAACTCTTCAAATCCATGATCAGTAACTAAACTTTGTGAATCGGCTGTGTTCAAGACTCTTTAAACAAAGCTCATCTGTGCGCAATTGCTGTCTGGAAGGCAGGAAAAACTATTTTAAATTTACTTCTCCAGGTAGTATGTTTTGGAAAATGCTTTGCAGTAACGTATTGTGTATTGTATGTTGTATTTATTGCGCTCAAACATGCAAAATCACTGTTTATGCCCTTTAAAAGTGGATCTCAGAAATTTTAGACTTACTGTCTCCCTTTCTCCCTTTTCCCTCCAGTAGCTGCCCTTTTATAATTCCACTGGCTTAACACAAAGCAGTGTTTGGGATTTAGGGCAGAAATAGATGGATTAGAACATACACACAGAATACACAGAGAGAGAGAGAGAGAGAGAGAGAGAGAGAGAGAGACGCCTCATATCCAGCCAGTCTTGAGGTGCTGTCTCACATAATTAATCTGCCCAACTTCACTAGACTCATGCCATATTTCACAATGACACTAATAATGCGTAATTATATAATGTTGTAAAATCTTAGTTGGTGTTTAAACATGCAATTTAGTTAGCGTAATGGTGCATATAATGCATTTTCCTTTTAATCGCTCTGAGCTTTTCTGTGAGGAACTGAAGGAGCAAGGCCTTTCAACAAAGTCTCTTGATTAGGGAGCGGTGCGGTTGTTGTTGCTGTTGTTGTTTTTTGACAGATACTGTTTATGCTGAGCTCTGCCTCCCAAAATNCACCCCTCAGCTGGAGTCAGCTCAGAGACCCCCTGCTGGCAGCTCAGTGGAGCAGCTTTATCTGGCTCCTCCGCTTTCCTTTCCAGAAGCCTCGTCTCATTGTGTCAGCCTCACACTGCAAGTCATAGTCACAGAAAGTGTCTCAGGGATGACAGATCCATTCATTAGAGCATCACCAGCAGCTCTCTCAACAACGGGCCGCTGTTTTACTTCCCATTACTCCATAGGCATGCAAATTAAGAAGAAGGAAAACTGGATGGACTGCTGACAGAATTTATGTGCTGTACAATAAAGATATTTCCAACGTTATCTCTTCAAAGGGGTAATTTGGAAGTTATTATGTACACCAGGGAGTAAGTTGCCATATATTTTCATACAGTATCTACAACAAATGAGTGAAGCTTAAGCAAATAAATCACAGCCTGATTATGTTTTGAATGTCACTTTTGCTTAAGTTGCCAAATTAATGCCTATTTTGATGTTGGTTTTGAATATGAATACAGAATCCTGCTGCTCTGAAGGGAAGTTTGTCTCCTTTGGGTGCGTGGAAGTTTCTCTTTGATGAGAGTTTAGGCATCGCCATAATTACAATGTTATAACAAAGGCTACAGAGTCTGGGGAACATGATCACAAGCATATTTGGGGCTTTTGTGAAGCTTAATGAAAGATACACTTTATTTGAACCATCATAAACTATTAATTAGGCTCTAGGCTCTAACTTTTTTGATGTCAGGAGAACATTGTGTTCTCCCTGTCACTGTTTCATTGGTTCATAAACTACAATGTCAAAGCTCATCTTGTTCAATCAGTTAAGATTGCCTAGAGAGAGAAACTCTTGTTGCGTCTCACTCTCTTAGATGATGATGAATGATTATGTCTTAGAATAAATGGCTCTGCGTTGGTTCAAAATGGGATTTCAGAAGTACTTTGTGCTATTTGTACTATTGTGCTTCAACAATGCAGTTTATTTGTGAAAGTGATGCAAAACAAACCAATGTGACAAGTTCAAAATGGCTGAGGAAGTAAAAATGACTGGCAACAATAACCACATTTCATTTGCTGATGGGCAGGGCGATTCTAGAGTCAGTGGAGATCCAGGGTTTAACCCAGAAACCCGTGGATGTGTCTCAGCTCATGCTTTGACAAATAAATACTGCAAATGCAATATTATGCACAAACTAGACTGCATCTCCTGCAGAGCAACATAATTTTATAAAATGTATGGAATGAATATTTTAATACTGACCTCAGCAAACAAGCCAAACGAGATTTCACTTATCTGAACGTGAAATAAATGTAACACTTTGCAGATCCCTTTGCCAAAATCCAGCATCATTCCATCTGTATAGATGTGTTTGAACCAGTCAGGGAATCTGACTGGATTGCTTAAGCCACATAAAAGACTTTATTTTCATAGTCATTGTTAGAAACCAGAAACCAGAAGTAATCAAAAGCACATGATTATTTGCAGCTGTGAATTGGTCTGTGGAATGATTCTATTAACATAAAGATCACAGTGGTTTTGTGGCAGCTACGATTTTGGTTTTAATGACAACAAATGTTTCAGTATGTGTAATGAACAGAAAATGATTAAAAAAGATTCAGGGCTTTCCTAAAAGTATTTGAGGCTTAAAACCCATAAGCCTGACCCTGGCACTGCCCATGCTAATGGGGTGTCAGTTTTTGTGATGTTTGCCCAAATAAGTGAAATGTGAGTTCAGTCTCCAGTCAGTTTTTCCCAATATTGGATGTTCCACAAAACTAAATGAATTTCTACAACAGCAGGGCCAGAGTACGAGAACAGAAACATCTAAATCGGCACTAAAATCCTGAGGATATCCCAATTGGGCATTGTATTCATGTATAAGAATAAAAGTGGACCCTGTATTTCTGAAGATTTAGACAAAACCAAAGTAAATTAACTAAAATTCCATCGGCAGATTTTCATTTAGGACAGGTCAAAGAGCTTGAGGGACATAAGTGCAATTTCATGCAAGAATTGTGTAACCTAAGAATGACTTTACACTGAATTAACCAGTGGCTTGAGCTAAGGAAACATGAGTTTTACATTTCAAAGGCATTTAGTCTTCCAATTTAGTCATCAGAGATTTTCCATTACATTTTCTTTTTCCCAGGATGCTTCTAATTAGCATGTGGATGGCTCATGACATTTTAATCAGCACATTGTTGTCACATTACCAACACGTGTCATAGATAAAATCCAATGAAGATCAGGTGTTAATGAGCTGCTTCATGTTTATGAGCCACACTTTGAATTCTTCCCCTGCTGTCAAAGCAAAATAAAACATATTAAAGTAAGTAAATACACATATGTAATACATAAGTTATTGGGTTACTTTTTTTTTTTCAAAGCAGTGGAATGTATGGGAGTCTTATAATGGCAGTGGAAATACTGTAGTATTTACTGAGTCTGTGGTGGTGGGTCAAACATGTACAGTCTCACTACATGGGATCCTGCAAGGGTTCTCCTGAAATGCCTGCCATGTTGTTGTACTTGTTTTCTGCATATTCATGGTTTGTACCCTCCTCAGGAACCCAAGCGATTAGGCAGCCAATCAGAGCAGTGCCTCATTAACATAGCATCCCCGCCCACTCAAAACAGCTCATAGTGATGGCAGGCAGAAACTGGGAGGTCTCTCAGATCCTGGATGTGTGGGTTTTTTTTTGGAACAGATATCATAACCTTGGTTTAAAGACACATTTGACATGTTTTAAACTGCTAAANAAAAAAAAAAAAAAAAAAGCATGACATGGGACCTTTAATATTAGATGAACATAACTTTTTGTAACTGTCTCATATTGAATGTGGCCATTTTGCAGAGTCACAGAGAAAGAGCTGAGCATGCATCACTGAATCACCCATTTCTGTCTGCAGAATTAATTCCACTCATGTAAGCAAAATATTGTCACTGCAGTAATCCTTTCAAAATACTTTATTTCATTCTTCTCTGGCGGTATTGATCTGTGAGCTATCTGAGCCCTGTGGTGAGATTACTTTCCACGCAGAGTCTGTGCAGGCAGGTAGGCAGACCTACTGCTGTGCAAAACAACATGTCAGCCATCCTTTTGTTCTATAAATCGCACTCCTCCTCAGCAGATATATTTAAAACAGATTGAAAGGCAGCGCTTCCTGTCGTGGATGTTTTACTGATGTGTTTAATAACCGTTTTAATTGAAGCACAAGTTTCGTCAGCATGACAGATTGTTAGAACTCACATCTCAGTGCTGAGTGAGTCAGTTGGTTCAGAGAAGCTGCTACGGTATTTCTAGGTTGTGAGTTAACTGGCATAGCTGAAATATTAATGATTACACAATTCTAATCCCAAGAATGATTTTAAAAGAGCACGTCTATCTGTCTGTCTGCCTGCCGGGTCTCCATAAAGTTTTATTTATAAAGTTTGATACATTTGAGCAATAAATCAAAGTCGTAGCAGTTCTGAGGCTGATCAGTTGCCATCTTAAAACAGAAACGTAATTGATGATCAGAGGTAAAATGTCAGTGACAGCAACAGCAGTGAGACTTAAAAGAGTGAAAGTGAAATCAAAGAGATAGCTTCAGTTATGCTCATAATTTGCTAAATTAAGACATTGTATTATTCATAAACAGGAATTATGCATGCAAATGTTACCTGCTTTGTTGTGGCTTAGCATAACAGAAGGTTTCTCAAAGAAATGTGGCAGTAGGCTAGGATTTGTATTTTGGGAATGGTAGATACACAGCCTTTTATCACTTAGATTAGAAAGATCATTTCAAATCTGAGCACCTCAAAGTTAGAAAATTCACCATCCAACAGCAGGGTTCTTTTAGAATGTTTTCTAAACGCAAGAACGAGGTCTCCTACATGGCTGCTAGTTCTAAGAAGGCTGATAAATTGAGCTTGTAATCAGGAGGGAAAGCTAGAAATGTTCTCTACACCACAGGTTAGTTTAAGAGAAAATCCAGTGGAAAAAAAGGGAACTTTATTTTACATTTAAAGAGGGAACATTTGTGGAAGAATGTGAGGCATCAGGGGGAAATGTTTTCTATTCAAAAGGCTATATTTCAGTCTAAAACACAACTGAACAGCCGAATCGTGATAAGTGACAAAGTGCTGCAGTGAAGCTGCTCTGCATCAGCCAGATTTGATGTTTTCAGTGATCTCTTTTGTATAATTTAAAAATGGTTGTGTGTTTGAAAGGTCACTTTCAAATACACAACCAATGAAAAAATAATGTGACTTAAGTAGAAGTGACAAACTTTGGAGAAGAAGCTCATAAGCAGTCATAAGACTGACTTTAGTTTGGTTGGAATAGTGTCAAGGTCATCAGCACGTTAGCTTTAGCCTTGGTTCTGAACTGACTACATAACTGTTTGTTTGGGTGGGTTTTTTTTTTTTTTTTTTTTTTTTTTTGTCGCTTCACATAACATCCTATGAGGAAGAATGAAAGTTTAGTCCACCATGGAGCCACGCGGAAGGCAGTCACAAAAGTCATATGCTGATGGAGAACTTGAAATAAAGAGCAGGAAAATGGAGGAGAGAATTTGCTTGTTAGTTGTGTGGACCCTTTTTTATCTATAAACGTACAATTATCAAATCATATCTATTCTTTGCATGTTGCTGTAGGAAGGCTGTAGGTTTGAATCCAGCGGGAGCCTCTTTTCCTCACGTCTGTGTGGTTTTTCTCTTGAGTGCTCAGGATTCCTCAAACAGTCCAAAAACATGCAGGTTAATTGAATTGGAAACTGTTAATTGCCCATAGGTGTGAATGTGAGTGTGAATGGGATTGTGTGTGTGTATGTGTGTCCTGTACCCAGTTTCTCACCCATTGAATTCTGGGATATGCTCCAGCACAGGATAATGGATGGATGGATGTATTCTGTAAAAGCTGACCCAAAATGCATTTGTGCAGGTTTTGACAGGACACACTGCATAATCTGAGTCCATCTACCTCGACCACGAGGTTACTGATGAGTGGCTTAGCGACTGGTGAAGTTTCACAGCGTGTGACCTGAATTCTGATAACTTTGGAGCTGGATCACATCTAGCCTCCATCTGTGTTTCTTTATTCATGAATACAGCGAGTGATGAGATATAAGGAGCAGCAGTAAAAGAACTGGACAGCCTCAGGCTGAGGGTGAGAATCAGTGAATAATTCAGAAAATCCTGCCATTCAGGGTCAGGCAGGATCCTCCTGTGGGATCAGTCACTGGCTGATATCATGTTTTGGTTACATGACACATGGGTCTGTTTTTGTGTGCAGAGGTGACACCTTGTGATCCACGTTGTACAGGTGGAAGGCTTGTGCAAAAGAAAGTAAAGTACATTTTTACTTAAAGGACCGTACCGGCCATTTTGCATGGTTGAGTCTAATATATACAATGTTCATACACATAACGTTACTGGCAATCATTTCCCAAAGCATACTACTGGAACGGTGAATTAAAAATGTTTTTCCTACCTTCCAGACCTCCATTGGTTTCAGTTCATTCTGATACGCTATTAAAATCAACTTGTTGATACTTGAAATGTTCTTGGGATAGGTAATCCATCATCGTGAACAAGACATGTATTCAGGTTTTTTCGAAGTTACATATTTTAGCATTTAGGCGCAATACATAGCATGGAGTGAATGTATGTCTCCGCTGGGGAATATAGTCCCAAAAGAAGACCTGCGTTTATGGGAAAATTTAAAGGACTGTGACTTCATAAGGNAATATAGTCCCAAAAGAAGACCTGCGTTTATGGGAAAATTTAAAGGACTGTGACTTCATAAGGCTGCGTAACTATTAGCAGGTGAAACAATGATTTTTAAGATGGGTGTATCACTTGAATATTTGATTTTGAAAGATTAAGAGATTTTGCAAAATATCAGGAAAGCTGAAATACAGTTTTATCCTTTGGGGAAATGGTTGTCAGTAATGTAACATGTATGAAAATTGAATATATTAGGCTCAAACATGCAAAATGGCCGATATGGTCCTATAAGTCAGTTGAGGTATTTGTCATCTGGCTGAGTATTGTAGCTACTACCTACATCCTTAGTTTGCCTACCTAGATGCTACTCATTCTGTATGTACAACACACACATATATATCTGTACTTTTCCCCAATAATCTGCATCATCAATCAATCAAACTTTATTTGTATTGCACTTTTCTTACAAGAACACAACTTTTCCAATAACACTAATTGACACAAAAAATGATCAGATAAAAACAAAAAGACACACACACACACACACACACACACACAAACAGTAGGTGAAAGACCATGGAGATACTAATGCATGCACATAAAAAGGTCAAGATAAGATAAATGAGTCAGACCACCGTATTATGTTTACTGTATCTTATTTTATCTTAGCTTAGCTTAGTTTACTTATCTGATTTAGCATGGTCTGTTTCATTTATCTTCTGTAAGGTAAGATAAGTGAAACAGAGCATATGTCTATTGTATCTATTGTTAATAATGTGTATTGTGTACATTTTACTGTTTTCATATAAATCAGCTATCCCCTGCATATTTATCACATACTACATATTACATAGTGCACATATCGCTCTCACTGAGCACCTCATTAGTATACCACTGTCGAAATTAAGTTGTCTTGTCCAAGGTTTATAATATGTAAATTGTCTTGTAGTCTATTGTCTGTATTAACAGTAATAGTAGTTACTATACTAGCAGTAGAAGCATTAGTGGTAGTAATATAGTAGGAACAGTATGTAGCAGTTGTTGTAGAGCATTCCTTTGTATGGTGTCATTAAATAGACGTACACATGGCATTGTGTGGTCTCCACAGGTTACCATGGTAACCGGTATTGAGTTGGCATGGCCGCCATATGAAACTATGTGAAGTTTCTAATAAAGAACAAGTTTGTCCCCAAGTCTCTGTTATCTAGTATTCGGCAGTATGTTGCTATCCATGTATTGCATCGTGGTTTCTTTTTTTCTTTCTTTCTTGTTCTTTTCCTTCCTACTAAGAGTGCTTGTACTTGAGTATATTTTATTGGTAATACTCGTTTACCAATTGTATGTACTTGTACAGACATAACAGAATGCTGAAGATGTATGTTTGCACTGTAGTGAAGTGAATGCAGTGAAGGATTCTTCTCTTTTTGCTGAACTCTTGCATGTGGGAGATTAGTTACACGCGGTGTGTGTAGATACACTTTGGGAGAAAACACCAATGATAACCTCTCTGTATAGGTGTGTGTATGCACACAAATATGCAGTAACAGCTGACTTTGTCATGTCATTATAATGGCTCATAAATCAGTCCTGACCTGGGTTTAATTGTCCCCTCAGCAGTCATTTTGTTGTCTTAAATGCCTCTCCACTATGGAAAGGCAGCACAATAACTTCTTGTGAAAGGATTTTTAAGACAACCCAGTAACAAATGCCTCTGGTGGGGGTGGAATTGCTTTCTTGAGACAAACTGAACCACCGAGCATATAGCATTATGTTTCTTCGTGGAATTGATCCCTCGGAAAGGATGTTACTTGAATTAGGCCTCTCGCTCTGAGACTGTTTCTAAGCACTAAACTGCTCCAGTGTTTATTCATCAGCCTGGACTGTTTATCTGGGGGATAGGAATCAATAGATGTAAGAGAATTCCCTTAATTTTCTTAATTTGCTTATCTAGTCAAGCAAATTCAAAGGAATCAAAAAATCCTTTAAACTATTATTTCATCCTCACACTTCATTTACTTCTTATTAGACCTCGGTAAATATTAGCTCAGAAACCTCCTGCTACTCTTCCTAATGTAAGTCTCCAAAATTATGCTGGACCAGTGTACAGTGTGACCAAATGATTAATGCTTCACAACATCATCCAGATATTAATCATTTCCCTCTGAAGCTTTCAATAACGGCTTATTCTCACTATTAATCTGAATGATTCTTAGCTCATATTGTGCAAAAAAAAGTGAAGAAAATGTGCCACAAGTGAACATTCTGATTTTTTAAAAGATGATTTATGCCTTTACACCAAGTAAATCGCCTAGTATTTTATATGTGAAAATTATATCACACAAGGAAAAAAAAAACGCTTTGATTATATTATTGTTTCACAAAAGTATAATTGGAATGTAGGTTGAAAATGTAAACTGCAAACTAAATTTTTCAGGCTGCAGATCTTCTATCGTAATAATTAGAGCTGGAAAAAAATCACCATTCACCAAACTCACCATTAGTTATAACATAATTTTAGGTGGTAAAAAAAATGCCAAATCCAGTAGCAAACATTAATAAATAAATAAAAATATTAAAAATGGTTTAAATCTTACTCCTTTTTTAGTTGTGTTTTTAGTCTAATTTTGAGCTACATTCATATTCATAATTGAAGAGTTTATTTAAATGATGAAAAGTCTACAGACTGTACCTGTTTAAAATGGCTAAAAAAAGAAACATAATCATCTTGTATTCTATACACACCTTAATATAAACTCAGGCTCCCTTAAAATCTTGAATTTAATGCTACAGATTCCCCTTAATTTGCAATAGCAGGGATTAAATGAACCTTTAATTAAATTAATAAGCTAATTGTGAATGTACGAGCAGAATGAAAAGCACAGCAACAAAAATTTGGTTTGGTAATGGATCCATATCAGTTGTTTTACCCCTTAAAATTACTTATTCCATGCATACACTTTAATCTGAATTTGAGTTTAAGAGCATTCTAAGAAGTATAAAATGAAGTGGGTCTGTTCTCTCAGGAATGCAAAGTAAATCTTCGAATGTAGAGCAAATGTTCAAAAATGATCTCAGACTCCGAGGGTTTAATGGCAGAACCGTCACGTTTCCTTACTGATGTGCCAGTAAGGAGGAGCCGGCAGTGAAGAGGCAGACGTGAACTCAGTGTTGAGGTCAGTTATTTCATTGGAAGTGGAGGCTTTAATGCCAGAGACCCCTGCTGGGTATTTTCTCTTTGCCAGGCTCCAGCAGCTCACAGAGATGAGCTGTCTGGACAGGGAGGCCAACACAGCGCCTCTCCTCTCATCTCCTCCTAATCCAGCTCCCTCCCCCCTTCTTCTGCTTAGCACAGTCCTTCCAATCTATCCCACTTCCCATTTCACCACAGACTAATTGGAAACGTGGAGTCAATCCATGTTTCTTTTGTTGTGAATTTTTTTCTTATTGCCTTTGTTCTTCTGGTTTTCTCCCTTTTGCTGCAGAAACGTGGCCGTCTCCCCTCTCCCTGCTGCCTCGACACGAGACACAGACAGTAAACTCTCCCTCCTTTGTCTGCGTTACAGAGAAATACAAGTGTAACCCATGAAACCGAGCAAGTCCTTTATATTATTTCATCTGCATGCAAGAGGGGCTGAGAGACTGGAGGCTTTATTGGAACGGATGGCCTTGGGTTTATGTTTCATACATCATTATCATGAAGCCAATCTCACTCTGCCTTTTATATGCAGGGGCGTGCAAGCACGCACACGCAAACACGCTTTATCTCCATCTGCATTTCTCTTTTTCCCTGTCTTTATGTCTCTCTCACTCACTCACACACAAACACACACAGAGTGAAGGCAGGACAGTGTGTCATAAGGGTTTTAGTCTGGGGACTGGTGGTAGTGCACTTAGACTAACAGCAATTACCTGATGTGCTGTAGAAAGCTTGCAGAGAGTCCTGGGGAAATCCATCAACATGCAGTACACCCGGTGGGCCAGTAATGAACTGGTGCTCTCCCAGCTCCTGTACTGCACATCACATTAGTGTCTGGAACCATAATCATTAGTCATGGCCAGTGAAGGCCTAAGGTGGACCAGTGTGGATGTTTAATAATAGGCAATCCAAAAAAAAAAAAAAAAAAAAAGACTCCATTCAGCATCTACTAAATCTGTTAATACTGTTTCAGTTCTTGTTTGGCTGCTGATTGTATTATTTTGTGGGTGAAGCACACTGATGATTTTGCATTTTTGAGCCCAACAAATATAACCCGCATACACATTACATTACTGCCAACCACTTCTCAAAACATACTACTGAAGCGTTACAACTGTTTTTCCTATCTTACAGGTTGGTTTCAGTTCATTCCAGTACCATTAAAATCAACTTGTAGAGACTTGAAACCTGCTTGAAATAAGTAATCCATCACAGCAAACGCCATGCTGTTATTATCCTTTGTCAAAGTTACTTAATTTTACCAATCCAACACAGAGCTGCATGGAAGACAATGTACATCTCTGCCAGGGAATATAGTTCCAGGAGAAGATGGCTCTTACATAGAAATTAAAAACAACTGTCCCTTCTACATTCAGATGTACATGTTAGCAGTTGAAACATTACACTTTAAGTGGGTGTATCACCTGAACATATTATTTTGAAAGATTAGATTTGGAAAAATAACATGAAAACTAAAATATGGTTTTATTTTGGAAATGGCTGGTAGTAACATACTGTATATGCAGGTAGTATTTATTGGAAGCAAATATGCAACATCACTAGTATGCTACTATAAGAATGAGCTTTATTCAGACAGGACTGATATTCCAGGTGCAATTTACAAAATATTTCTCATGCTTTCTGCAAATAAACTCACCTTCAAAGTACAGGAGGTGGTTCCTATTATACATGGGTATTCTTTGGGCATGACAGTTGCAAATGGAACTTTAAATGATTACTGATATGCCTTTACAGCAAGAGGGGGAATGTTGTCTGCCAGGTGATGTATTTTATATTTAAAAAAATCCAAAATCCAGATCCTGACCTGTAGCTGATATTAAAACATTTGATGAGCTTGTGGGGTTTAACTAAAATCTCACAGATTTTCCTTTTACCTTCATTGGTGTTGATGAATTAACATCTATCAGGTGAGTAAAAGCCTCACCACTTCTTCCTTTGTCACACAGAACTCAAACTGGGCATTTTAAATTACTTGGTGTCAGATGGGATTTAGATTATGGGAGGACTGATGAGTGAACAGGAAAACAGTGGGGATTTGGGACTGTGATTATTACGAGTGCAGGGGTAGAAAAATCACACACATGCGCTCCACGCTGGATTAAAATCACTGATCAGCACATGTAATATTGAAATCACTGAACCTGCCCTTAGAGAAGTAAATCCTGTGTGAATGAGTTTTTTTCTTTTTTAAAATGTAACAAATGTTATGGTTGTTTCTTCATGCATAAGTATTACTGTGTGTCTTTTTGTATTTTAGGTCACCTCTAAATACAGTCACCCTTTGACAGTCAGTATTGGTTTAGCAGGAAATATTGCAGATCCATTTTCTTGACATCCATTTTAGGATTACCTGGAGGGCTTTGTGTTGCCATAGACACGTAACCTCTTGTTACCAATCTGTCACCAAGCATTAAAGGATTTCCTATTTGGGTTGTAATTATCTGCTTCGACTGCCAGTCAAAGCTTGTCAGACATCAGCATGCCCTTACAGTTTGTCCTTAAGGTAAGAAAACCCAATAATCTCTTGGCAAAGAGTGAAAGAATTACAAATGAGATGTAGCTCTTAAGAATCTGTCTAGATGTGATATTTTGTGCATTATGGAACTACACTATTAAAGGCAAGGAGCATACAGTGCTCTTTGTTAGAAAGTGCAATGCACACCTGCTTATTCATGCAATTATCCAATCAGCCAATCATGACAGCAGTGCAATGCATAAGATCATTCAGGTACAGGTCAGGAGCTTCAATTAATGTTCACATCAAACATCAGAATGGAGAAAAAAAATTGATGTCAGTGGCTTTGACCATGGCACAGTGCTAGACGGACTAGAGTATTTCCGAACTAAAAGTCTCTAGAGTTTACACAGAATGGTGCAAAAAATGAAAAACATCCAGTGAGCAGCAGTTCTACAGGCAGAAACGCCTTGTTGATGAGAGAGGTCGGAGGAGAATGGCCAGGCTGGTTAGTGCTGACAGAAAGGCTACAGTATAACTCGGGTAAACACTCTTTTCCACCGTGGGGAGCAGGAAAGGGTCTCAGAACGCACAAAACAAACCTTGAAGCGAATGGGCTACAACAGCAGAAGACCACATTGGGTTCCTCTCCCGTCAGCCAAGAACAGAAATCTGAGGCTACAGCGGGCACAGACTCGCTGAAATTGGACAGCTAAAGATAGGAAAACATAGCCTGGTCTGATTAATCTTGGTTTTTGCTGTGCCTTGCAGGTGGTCAGGTCAGAATTTGATATAAAACTTGGTATAAAACTAGATCAAATTCAGAAACATTAGGTAAAGGACCATACCTGAGATTTTGCATGTTTAAGCCCCAATATAATACAACCTGCATACATGTTACATTACTGATAACCAATTTCCAAAACATAAAACTGTGTTTGTTTTCCTGTTATTTTTTCAAATCCCCTAATCTTTCAAACTCAAAGGTGATGCACCTTAGAATTCAGTGTCTTGACTTCTAACACTTATGCATGATTGTAAAAGGCCAAACCTACACCCTTGACCAACATTTATTTACCTACCAGCATCTTGAGACAATAGACCTAGTTGGGGAAAGAAAATACATGCCCACCATGTTACTTCAAACTTCAGAAAACCTAAATCCAGTCCAAGAATGTTTCTCTTGGATGTGGGTCTGACAGGAATTAAGCTGTAATTTGTGTCACAGCGGAAAAAATTAAATAGCCGTCTTGGAGTTCAAGCACAGTCAAACATATAAAGATGAGTCAAATGTGAAAGCACTTTAATTTCATCATTTCTCCCCTGAATGGTTTTAAATCACACTCTGAAGCTAGCCTTCATTTTGAGAAATATAATTTAAATTTCATTGAGACATAATGGCCACTGTGAAGGTTGAATAGCTGCTGGCCAAAGTGAAGCTATGAAGTGTGATGATTCATTGTCAAATGGACACATGGTAGAAACCACACGTGTCCAAGATCCTCCGGTACCTGCAGGGTATTAGTGGTAAACTAGACAGGAGGGGAGGGACTCGGGGATGGTGGATGCTGACCGATTCAACACACACACACACACACNCACAGAGTCAAGATTGTTTTTTTATCCCAAAAAAAAAAACAAAAACCAACCATCAGGTGCATTATTAGACTTCTTTAATACTCCAAACATCTAGTATAAGAAAACAAGATGGCTTCCTAAACAGGTATTTTGCCTGTTATTGAGTCAGAAAAGGCTTAGAAATGATTACCAACATCTTGAGACAAGACAAAATAAAGCATATTGCTTTTCTTGAATCAGGAAAATGACACTTGACTCAAGAAAATTTTTCAGTAACGAATGTGATCCATTAAAGATTGAGTCAATCATTCTGCTTCTGTAGGCAAAAAAAACAGCTTTGTTTGGAAGGAATTGCAAGATTTTAACAAGCAAAAATTTGCTGTCCTGTTTTAAGACATTGACTGCTAAAATAGGCTGAATTTTCATTGAATATAAAGCAATAAACAAAACAAAACAAAAAAAAAAACGTGGTTCTCACTACTTTTCTCACTAGTTTTAATGTCAGGTAGTGTTTTGTTGTCACTAAGTTTTTATTTTCCAGAAAACTTAAGTTTGTGTTTGCTTACTATATTGACAAAAAAACCAAAAAACCTTGACACTGGCAACTTCACCACATTAGAAAATATTTACTTTCTAGTAGGGGACACACACACACACACACCGTTGCAGGCTTTTGGAGCTTGGTGGGGAGTAGGGGATGGCAGATGGGTGAGGACATGACCAGTATCCACAGGGACAGCTGTGGACTTGTCCTCTCCTCACCGCCCCACACCTGTTCCACATCATGTCCGCTACAGCACACACAGCATCTTGGGTGACCCCCAGCACATCACCGAGAATTAATAAACACAGGATTACACACTCACATACACGGAGAAATCAACTATACTTACACATACATTTGAATGCAGCAATAATCTATTTTCAGCCACTAGGTGGCAGAAAAGCTCAAAACCAAGTTGACTGACAGTCTTGACATATTGTGAGAGGAAGCCTGCACCCTCTCTTAGCTAGCTGCTGTTAGCATTTTCCTGCCTTTGTGTGCTGTCAGAAATATATTTCCAGTCTCACGGGAATGATTACAGGACAGTTGTTGAATTTTCACCCGTTGGTTAAAACAATATTAATTTCAGCCTTTGATTTCCATAAATAAACTAAAATTAAACATGTTTTGTTAAATCAAAAACAGCAAGGTACATAACAAATAACATTTTGAATAAAGTAACTACACACACACTAAAGACAACTAGTCTGAATAAAATGTCCCCACCAGTGTTAAAACCAGACCTGTGTCCTTGCTGTTGCATGGACATGATTGGCAAAGTTGTAATTACTAGTGGAAGTACCATTGAAACTGTCCATTAAACCTGTTTCTTATGTATATTCAGATGGATACGGGCAGCTTGCTGAGGACACACATGCTTATAATACCCCTTGGAGTCTTTTTGTTTTCATTCCCAACCAACACGATACATAGTGTATGTGACAAGTGGTAATTCCACATTCAGAAATGGAAAGGGAGAGTTTACAAGGATCACATGAAGGCAGCATACAAATAGCTTTTTTCATTGACTGTCCATATTTAGAAATAAAATTACTACTGCACTGGACAGCTGCAATTGTACGAGTCATCATTTTGAAGATAAAGCAATAATTATTGGCATTTGACTGAATTCAACAATACATCCCATGAAGCTTTGACAACATGCCACAGTGTTTCCTACAGGTAGAAAATTAACTTGTGGCAGTGGGTTGTGGGTGGATGGGGGATGACACAAAACCTAATGCTGTGTTCGACAGACCTCGGAAGTCAAATTTATCTCAGTTGGAAGCTCCAGCTACCAACCTCAAACCGTTCCAGCCAAATGTAATCAGAAAAGCACCAATAAATATTGTAAAATTAAAATTCATAATAAATGCTAACTAAAGTAAAGTTACACTACAGGACTGTCTGGTTGTGTCGTTTTACAGTGATATTAATGACAGTGGGTATTAAACTGTGCAGAGAAGGAGTATTATGAAATTATTTACACCTTACATATCAATGGCAAAGAGTTATACAAAACAGTTAACTTGGAGATATATTCTGACCTTTTTCCTTGCAATTTCACGCAAGAAAAAATACTTTATTCGCCTTTTAGCAGATCATTTCCATTCACAAAGCTCACTTCCATGGGTGCCACCATGTTGAGTGGCGTCGTACTCGGTAAGTCAGGGTAGATAATTTTGGTCCGAGTTTTCCAGCCGGACCTCCGACTTTAATTGCCTTTCCAATGCATTTTAACAAGTAAGAAGTCGGAAAAGTCTTGAGTTCCAAGGTTTGTCGAATGCAGCATTATGTTCGACTGCCTTGAATGCGTCCCTTTTTGTCTGCACCGCGCACGCGCGACCCACCGACAACGCAGTTTCTACCTGTGGGAAACACTGGTGGCACAGTGCAGGCAAAACGGGATGCATTCAAGACAGTCGGACATTAGGTTTCGT
Organism: Lucifuga dentata; assembly: GCA_014773175.1. Taxonomy (NCBI): domain Eukaryota; kingdom Metazoa; phylum Chordata; class Actinopteri; order Ophidiiformes; family Bythitidae; genus Lucifuga; species Lucifuga dentata. The sequence continues at coordinate 20,986 of VXCM01001652.1, forward strand.
TTTCTCGCTTTCTCCGCTCTGCTTTCGTTTTCTTGGGGCTGCCCAAGTACCCAATACCGTAGCCTATACCGTATGTGCGCGTCAGTGTGTGAAGACAGTGTCGGAGTTGTGTTGTTTTTAAGGCAGGGTCGTCACGCGAAACCTTGGCGGGTCTTCAGAAACCTGGGCAGGCTGCCCACGTTTTGCCTATGTATGGGNCAGGGTCGTCCCGCGAAACCTTGGCGGGTCTTCAGAAACCTGGGCAGGCTGCCCACGTTTTGCCTATGTATGGGAAACACTGTGCCAGTGGCTAATCATTATTTTATCTGGGTAAAAATGACCAGGTGTTTCTGTCCGATCCAGTACTAGATGCACATTTATGTTTCAGGTTTTCAGAGAGTCATGGAAGAACTGTGAATTGGGCAAACCCATTAATTTGCGGATGCTAATAGGTCAAAGGCTGGCTAGGAAAGGGGACAGGCAATTTCATAACTGCACTTTCTGCAGGCATGGAGCAACATTAGCAACTTGATGCTGTGTTTTTGTTCACCTCAGCATATTTCACATGCAGGTTTTTTATTTATTTTTTTAACTCTGGTTTATTTTTTGTACTTTCTAAATAGTCAGCAGGTTATTTTTCAGTTTCTAAGACATGACCATGTAAATGTAACCGGAGTCACCTTGTGTTATAACTTGACTGGCAGAGGGTCTGTATTCCTTCTTTATGGAGTCACCCTTATAATTATCATGTCCTCTATCACTTCCTCACCACTCATTTTTTCTTCTATATCATAATCCATCTGTGTTTCAAAAGATCTAAGATGTATTTTTTTAAAAATATATATTACTGCCAGTATTATGATGTCTGGACCTGATTCACATAAAATTATTTTTGACTTGCTTAAAGTAAAATGACAGTGAGCTAAGCTAATACTTCCTGTTTACCTGTATGTATCTCATTTGTGCAGGAGTAAGAGGCATTATATTGTGTATGTTTACTGTGCATTTGTTTATTCATACTTGTCATTGTGCCCTCATGTGCAAGCAACACTTTAACACTGTATATCTTAAGTTTACATTGTTGCTTTTATGCTGTATTCTCCATTGGGAGAGGAGCTTAGGTGTTACACAGTCTGTTTGTGCCAGAAAAAAAACAAAAAAACAGAGATCCCAGAATAAAATACAGGTATCTGCATCTCAAACTCACACAAAACAGACACAATGGCTCAGTACGTTTACATACACACTGGAACTTTGATTCGAATCCAATTAAGGCAATGGCATGTCATGTAAACACCATAATCAGGTTGAAATTGGCATAAATCAACATTGGTTATCTTTACCTAGATTATGTGATTGTAAGTCAATTTACTCAAGCATGTAAACGCTCCACCGGCTTACAACTGGTGTATGGATTCTGTCCATGCATTTCCTCATCTGGCATACTTCCTCTTGTAAGCTTCATACGCAGCATGTATATTCAGCAAACGAAGGAATCCCTTTAGTTCCATCCATGTATAATACTAACTCCTAATTTTTGCCACAGTGCAGTGAAACATTGGAGCGTAGTGTGCATCTAAACTTGCAGCCATAAAACCAAAGCGATGAGCTAAAAGTGGCTACAAGTTTGGGTGATAATCTAGGTTTGTCAGTACAAGAGCATTTTACATCAGAATTCAGAGTCAGCGGTAATATAAAAAATAATAGGCTTGAATAGGGGCAACATACATATATTTCTTTTCTTCCTGTATCATTTTGTTGCTGAAAGTGACTTTGCATTGTTGTAGCTTTAAAGGACCAACCAGTGATTGTGCATGTTTGAGCCCAATAAATACAACCTGCATACACGTTATATTACTGCCATTTTCAAAACATACTGTACTGCTGGAGCAGTACATTTTTAAATTTTTTTCCCATGGTTCATTGGTTTCAGTTTCCAGTACGCTATAAAAAATAAACTTGTATAGATCAAAATGTACTCGACATAAGTAATCCATCACAATGAACAATTTTTTTAATCAAAGTAATGTAATTTTACCATTTCAACAGATTCACCCTGGAGCTACATGGGTGACAATGTATGTCTCCATCACAGAATGTAGTCCCAGGAAAAGGCTGCTTTCACTGAAAAATTAAAACAGCTGGGTCTTCTACAGCTGTGTGTAAATGTTAGCAGGCAAAACATTGAATTTTAAGGTAGGTGTATCACCTACCTAAATATTTGATTTTGAAAGATTGGGGGATTTGGAAAAAATAACATGAAAACTAAAATACTTATGCAGGTAGTATTTATTGGGCTAAATCACCATTATGTTCCTTCAAATACATTTCTTGATGTTTTATTGGCACTGAATGTGAATAATAATTACTGGAACATGAACATTAATTAAAAACCACAGAATGAGTAATTCCTCCGAATTGAGAAATTGATTCCATTAATTAATTAATTCCATTGTGTTATATCTTAGCAAAGATCTTTGCTTCTCATCCAGAAAGCTATCACTGTGTGACCTCTCCATTGAATATTCCATTTTATGTTCTCCCTGTATTTCCCTGTTAACAGTATTTAAACACCATCCACTATGCCAAAACTCCCCATGCCTTAAAATTAATTCATGAAAGAGAAATAGAAATTTCAGTCATGTGTGGTGTTGTTCTAGATCAGTCACACCGTTTTTAGTATTGCATGCTACAAAGAAAATGCGTCAGTGGATGTTGAATGAGAAATTCTACACTTGTATGAATGATATTCTGTTGTAAACATAGATGCTTGCGTGCAGAACACACATAGATGATTAACAGATTAGAAATGCCACACATCTTTATGTCCTCAAATATCATACATTTCTTATTTTGCAAATAAATCTATGTTCTTATTCATGGAAACAATTCTATTAATTATATAAAGGCATGTGTAAACTTTACATTTGTCAAAACTTTACCAAATAATGGAGGATTTTGTCAAAACAAACAAACAAAAAAAAAAACGTAGGGGGAGGTTTGTGGTGTTTCCAGGTCTGAAAGGTTCTCTGTGAGCATCAGTTTGCTTTTTTATTGATGGAGGAAAAGCTATGTGCTCTTGAAAGCTGCCTTTCATTAAGGCTGGGAAACTTGTGTAAACATTAGTCAGGAAGCTAAACTAAAAGCTAGAGGGCAAAGAGAGGTCAGGCCAGATAGAAGAGAGAGGTCAAGTGAAAAAGAATCACAGCTTGCCTCGAAGTCTGTTGTTCCATCTGTGATATCAGGTAGACCTTTAAAGCTTTTCCAGGGCTCAAGAAAGACTGAAAAAGTTAAAGAAACTCATTGTACCAAACCTAACAGAGCAGAAAAGCCATAAAAAATCATTAAAAAGCAAATATATACCTGACTGGTTTTGTAAAGCTCACATCTCTGGGGTTCTGTTAGCACTTTAACAGGTGTAGTCACTAACAAAATTATTCCTCATCCACAGTCTATGTGGTAATGGATGGTTTGGAGCTGTAGGGCCAAACAGATGACCCACCTGGGCTTGTTTGCTGTAATGATATCTGTAGTTATGGCCGTGTTTCCATTACCGTGCACAGCGTTGGAGAGAAAGTTTGATTTTTCACAGCTGGCCAGGGCAAACTGAGCTCAGGTACGTCCAAAGGGCTCCACAGAGAATATTAAATTATGGAAAAGTTATTTTCATAAAACGTAAGGCCTGCGGCAACTAGTTTGAAATTTGGTCTTGAGCCCTTGGAATATTTACAGCCATTGTGAATAGAGGCGGATTGTTGTGCATGGGCTGAGAGATTTTCTCTAGATATTTTATACAAAATGTCCAAAATAGCACACTAATGAGCTGAATCATCACCTATTAAATTTTTATCGGTTTGGTGTATGTTAAAAATGTGGAAAGCTGGAGAGGCTGTGAATATATTTACTTTTAGATTTTGTTTTCTCATGATCTCAAAAAAAGCCTTCTTGCAATTAGGTTATAATTTATTTTGTGATCTTAAAATAACAAGACTCTCTTCTTGTGATCATTTGATTAAAATGCTCCAGATTGTATTTTATTCACTATCGTAATGTTTTCTATAATCAGCAGACATAAAGTTAGATATTATGGCTTCTCTCAGACACAATACGAGTCCCTAGAAGAACGTTATTAGACTATTGACAGGGACTTTAGGGTACAGTTTGGTCCAATTTGAGTTGTGTAAAATTCATGACATTTTGTAATAAGACGCCAAAGCCTGCTATGCCTTCATCCTAACATTAGTCATCTGTGCTCACAAGTAAACACCATAAAATACAAAATAATTACACCCTGTCCTCTGTGTTCTTTCCCTAAACTGATGCTGATACTGATAGTGGTATGCTAAATAGAAATTCTAGGCTTAATGTGTGTGTGTGTGTGTGTGTCTTTCTGCTGCTCTATTTCTTGGTACATTTCACAAAAGATACCCATTTCTTTGCCACAGTGTTGCACCGAACCCCCCGCAGACTCCAGCAGGCTGAAACTCCTCCAGTTAACGTTGCCAGCTGTCCTGAGGCGAGTTTAACCTGTGAGGAGAGATGCACCTGTACAACATTAAGCTGGGATTGAAACACTCAACCCACTAAATCTCTGTCCACTCAACAGGTATTAAACCCCAAGCACTGAAGCACCACATGGGGGGGGGGCTGCATTCATCTCCTCCTCCCTGCAGATGAGCCTCTGCTTCCTCATGCTCTGGTGTTGTCAGTAGGCGTGCGAGGAAAACTTGTGGAGCAGTTAGTCAGCCAGCAAATTACTGGAAGGGCAGTGGGAGTAAGAGTTGTGGGGTGGNGTGGAGCAGTTAGTCAGCCAGCAAATTACTGGAAGGGCAGTGGGAGTAAGAGTTGTGGGGTGGGGGGAGTTTGTCAACACTGCTCGTCTCTCAACAACTCATTTTCTTCCACATACATCAACAGAATGGGTTTTAAATGCTGCTTCCTGCTTCGCTGTAAACATGACTTTGTTTGTGTGAACTACGCAGTATGGAGGTGACCCAGGCATGGCGTGCTTGCAAGCGAGCTAAATCTATCCACCAGAGAATAACGTATACCCAACCCACTGAATGGTTTTGATTATGAAACAATCTGTTCAGGGCAAAACGCTGCAAACATCCTGCCATATATATCAAACCCTCAGGATCTGCTTGGCCAGTCACAGATGTCCAAATCGCTCTTTCATCCTGTTTATCTGGAAATGTATCTCTGGTGGCTAAATTATAAGCACATATGTTTCTATCCACAAGCTGTGATTGATTATTTTGCTGAGCAGTGACCTTTTTATTCCCGAGGCAGTTTTGGGATTTGCCAGTTTTGCACCCCAATACTCTGAAACATATTTCTCTTGTCTTTGTTTTGAAACTATTAAGATTAAATATATTGATATCTCAGCACAAACTTGTTCCCTGATGAAAACAGACCCATAGTACAGAAATCATTACAATGTGCATTGTAATAGCAAACACATATTTCCACAATCTGTGCCATGGATCACTGCTTCTGTCCCTCCATTCTCTTTGCCATCCACCTTTCATCAGTAAAGAAACAATGTTTAGCCATCACAGGCACAAAGGATGCTGGTTAATAGGAAGTGATTGATGGTGTGTGGTGGTCATGATGAAAGGAGGTCAAAGCCACAAGGGTCACATTCTTCTCCCTCTGTCTGTGGCTTTATCATCTCCTACCACCTTTCCTTCCCTATGCACATGTCACACACACTATCACATTCATTTGCAACTTATTCAGTTGTTTTCACAATCATTTATTGCTTAACAAAAATAGAAATGGATGTGTGACTGTTGTTTCACTTAAGGCATCCAAAAGATGAAGATCCATTCACAGTAAAGCGAGCTAGGAAAGATGATATCCAGGAAAGGNAAAAAAAAAAAAAAAGAAAGAGAAATCTGAGATTCACTGCCAGAGAAAGTCATATGAGCCGCAGCATATTTTTTCAACAATTCAAAAATATTTCCTTTCCTACGAACATGAATGCACAAAACCTCACTAAAATGAAAAAGGAATGGACAAAATGCCCATTCCCATGTGCTACACTGTGCTTGCTGCAGCTTATTACAGTTCATATAGTGGAGTGAAAAGCTTTGGAGAAGCAGCCATGATTACCTCCCATACAGCTTTCATGAGAGGCATTACCCTTACTCTTGTAATTCGAGCCCAACAGGGGTTGATGGGACTGACATGTAGTGTGTATGTGGTTGTGTGTGAACGAGAGTGAGTCTGTGGGGTTTTTTTTTACCAGGAAAAAATGAATTGAAGATTGAAAGAAAGAAAGAAAGAAAGAAAGAAAGAAAGAGGCAGTGGAGTACACAGCTGGAAACAGCATGTTCTATATGTAGAGCTCAAGCTTACAATAGATACAAGCATACAATAGATACATTAATTTAATATAAGACTTTTGATGATGCTTACATGGTGCTATGAGAATATGTTCACATATACAGTAGCTCCACCTACCATGAATACATATTAAAATTCTCAAACACACACCACAACCCTCACCTTGGAGACTAAAGGGAGAGAAAACTAACTGATGCTATAATAAGCAGATGATCTTGTACATAACAGATGCTAGAGGTACAGTAGCAGGATGACTAAAATCAGAGAAGATGTATAGCTGAGGTAATTAGCTGATGAGCGATGACAGAGCTAATAGAGTCACAGAGGGGGGTTGATACAGTATTGTGCTCACTGCTGTTAACATGAGAGGACCAATGCCTTGTATCTTACATAAGTGTTTAGCAGTCTAACAAGACATCCATCTCTACAACCAGGCACCTGCTTACTGTCAGGCTCAAAGAACGAGAGCGCTGTTGCAACCAGCAGTGGGGAGTCCCTCAGGGCTCTATTCTTGAACCGCTTCATTTCTGCCAGCTTCTTGAAATGCCTAAAAAAAAGTGGACAGTTTTGGGGGGACTTTTCTGTGCTGCATTTTGAGTGTTCATTAATCATTTCATGTCTATCGCCCAGAATCCTCTGCCCGTGCAAAAGAATACATTGTTGGAAATGTGTCTGCAACTTGCATGATGACTCCACAGGTTCCTGTCATTATAACAGCAGGGAGGCGTAAGGGCAGAAACCAGAGATAGAGAGAAGAGGGTCCAAAAAAGAACCAGTCAGAAATTACAGGATATGAAGCTGTTCACGCAAATGATGGATGGAGTTATAATGTTCTCCTAATGAGCAGCTTTTATGAGCCAGTTGAAGCGTGGTGCTCGAAAACTCAAATGGCTTGAACTGATTAACTCAGTCTGAAAATTGCCATACAGAACATCATGTATGCCTTTTCTTCCTTTTTTTTTTTTTTTTTTTTAACCCCTTTAAACTTAAATGTCCTGGACTGAAACCTCTTATCAGTTTAGAGCAGATGTGGGAGACACTTATGGGAACTATATTTATGATGTGGATGTGTCAATGGTGTCATTGATTAGGAGTCAGGTAATCCATCTGATGTGGAAATTAGTGGATCAGAGCAACACCTGCTCCAGGCTGATGTCCATGAATGGCTGTGTTAATCCGTATAGGAGACAGTCCTTCAGGCTGGAGCAAGACAGGGACGCGATGCAGCCAACAGAAAGACTGCAGCACTGGGGTGTTTGAATTGCATCAAGAGGCTTTTTGAGTTGTAGTTTTAAAGTCCTGCATTCCCTCCCCCAAACCTCCTTATTCCTGCTCAAAATAATGTTTTTTGTTTTGTTTTGTTTTTTTGAGAAATCAGGGTTTGGAAGCAGAGGAAGAAGGAGGTTGTGTGGATTTCCAGTCATAAAGAGTAATTTAAGCTAGGTTTAGGAAGGCTGTGTTCAAGGTCATGGCAAATAGAGGTGCGGGAAGAAGAATGGGTCAGCAGCGCAGGATTGAAAGGAAGTCCTGGTGACAAATTCACTATAGGTGCTGTGTAGCGCTCCAAATATAATAACTCTCCCAACACTCTCTGTGTTGTTTTTAACCCTTTAACAAAAATAATGGAGATTGCTCACTGGTATGACTAGTTGTTCAAGATATAAAATAACCATAAGGGACAACAGTTAAGTGTTTGTCTTACCACTTTAAGCAGCTAAAGCAAACACAAGCACTCATTATTGCTTAGCCATTACTTCCAACTATGTCATCTTGAGATCCGGAGTCACATCTATCAGGTTACTGTGCTACCAGCAAATGTCATGTTTTACAACCTCTGGGTTTTATTATGGGCCCCATGGCTTCTATACAATGGGCCTCACTGTGGAATGCACCATAACACCCACTCTGCTCCGTGCATGCGTGCACTCACATACACCAATAGTGACGCGTTGTGTAATGGAGACAGTTATATCAGAGGCAATGCTCTCTGGCAGCATAGACACGCCACTATGAGTGTGTGTTGTTATTGGAAAAAGCAGAGAGCTGAGCAGGGTCAGGGCTGCTGAGTAGCACCTCATCAGTCAGCCCAACAGCCCAGAGCAGGGATTGTTTAAATTTGGCTCTCAGCCTCGTCTTGAGTTACATCCAGATGGTTGATGGGAAGTTGAGAGACATGTTCTTGCTCGGTTGAGCATTTGACCAGTCGCGGCTCGATTCTGAAATGTCCAGTCATTTCATATGATATCCTGCAAGCTTTTTGTTAATAACAAAAANAAAAAAAAAAAAAAGAAAAGAAACAAATGATGCATCTGATACTCAGATTCAATGTGTAGATGAAGTTCACTGCACAAGGTCACAGAAATGTGCTCTGGTTTATTTCATCAGAACTGTGTTGTAACTTGCTCCAGATGGCCTTCCAGCCCACACGAAAAGTGGTTTCACCTGCAAGGCAATAGGTACCCAGTCTTTGAAAACAAGCTGACATGTTGCTAGTCATGTCATATAACACTAAACATTCACTAAATGTTTCCATGTGCTTTTTGTTTGGAATCCCACTGTTTTCTTCTAGATGGTGCACATGATTGTTTATGACTCAGTTCAGCTCACCTCATTTGTTGAGTTTAGCCAGACGTGCTGCGCGCTGATTCAGGGACGTGGGATTGCTGTGATATCTGATGTCAGTCATTGTGAAATCTCAAAGTATACGAGTAAAATGAGAGCACACACTATGTGCTTGTAGGTTGGAGATCTCTGAGCTGAGATATCTTATCACACTCAATTACTGCAAGTACTAATCTGTCCTTACTTGCATGAAAAGTGACTCTTGGTGAAAACACACTATATTTATTTCACAATGAAAGTAGGCAGTATGTTCTGACAAAGATCAGATCATGTCCCCCACCAAATACTTGTTCCTTGTTTCACATTCCATGTTGCCAGCATGGAGGTGTCGGGTTTCCTTGAGCTATATGATCTAATATTATTATACACACACAAAAAATACTGCTTGGAGAAAAGTGTCAGATATGAATGGTAATTGTTTACCCTTCAACAAACTTCTCACTTATTCATGTAGAGGTTCAGAGTGGAGAATCACTATCACCTGCCTCTGGGCACAGCGCTCAGTCTCACACATTCTCTATTATGCATGACTCTGAGTCGTAGTGTAAGCCCAGTCGGGAAAAGAAGGAAAGGTACTGCAAATCTTTCAGCGTGGTTTCGTTGAAACAAGATATTTGACTTTTTTGACATAAAATATTTGTGTGTTTCTGTTTTTTTTTTTTTTTCATGTAAAGCGTGTACACATGGTACTTTTAATATTCTACCAGATAGAAAGAAAAGCTTGATAAAAAAAAAAGTTTTCTGTGTGTGTGTGTGTACGTGAGTGGACCAGCCCCAGTGATGCAGAGGAATACATTATGTAGCTCCAGAGATGAGTGGATGTCTGAGCAGCAGAGATGACGACACCTTAACCTGAAGACAGGCAGTCCTGGTGATACGTAAATGAACTCCTTTCCCTGTCAGTACCCTGACAGGTTTTTAGGCTCTGTGTATGTACAGTACATTTGAAAGTTTGACTGTTAAAGTACTCGTCTCTCTCTGGTGTTCTTGTATGACTTTAAAACAAGATTTTATTCCAGTTTCACTATTCAAACTAGTATGAATCACGTAGCATACAGTAGTTACCTCAAATATGTTTCAAATTCAAGCCAGCTTTGTTGTCACGAGTGGTGAGACAATAAGTCAGAAAATTTGAGTATCTGATATGAATGTCTTTTTTTTTCCCCCACATATTGCTACAGTATGAATGCTGCTGTATGGTGCTATTGTAGTCAATAGAGAGAAACAAGAAATGTGGAGGGGTGCTTTAGAACACAAACAACATGCAGGTAAGGTCCCTGGCCAGAACACACTGTATTTTTAACTAAAGCATAATATCATAAAACATGATAAAGCTCATTAATAAAGGCTTGTATGATGGAGTTTCTCACTTTTTAATAACCCATCAAGTCTGCAGTTATGAATGTTAGTGAGTCATTATTAAAGGCAGTTATTCAGCAGCCAAAAGGATTTATCACAACCCAAGTGTTTACTTTAAAAATGTGTTGTTATTGATATAAAAGCCTTAATACATGATTTATTAACATTAATAAATCATTACGTTACAACTTATAAACCCTTTATGTATTCACAACTTGGCAACCCAAAAATTGAATGTATTATTACTTATCTAGAAAGCCCTAATAAATGATTTATCAATATTAACAAATCAATATTACAGCCTTTAAATGCTTTAAAAAGTGACTTTTTAAGGTGATACCAAGTTATTTAGTTTTTGAGATTAAAAAGTGTTCACCTTTTTTAAGGCGTCTTCCTTTTTTCTGCCTAAAATATGCTGGTTCCAAAAACCCTAACATTCCAAGCTATAACCCTGACAAGAAAAAAATGAGCAAAAACAATAACTGCATAATGTAATGTAATAATGTAATGTATAACATAATGCAGGTGCCAGTATGTCCTATAAAACAGTCCAGATCATGAGAATGAGGCAGAATATTCACAGGACAATTTCTCAGACAGCTAGAGTATTGTAATATCATATCATTCATAATCCTTGGACCATAATCATTAACTCATCCCGAAGTCTTTTATCATATGAGAATAATATAGCTTTAGATGAGGCCAGGAACAGCGTACACCCTCCATTCACAAAACGACAAGATATTAAACCAGTCAGGGAGGCTCATTCATCATCATGGCTGTCTTTAGTGGATCGGAACACATTTCCCCTTCCACTTCTGCTGTAAGATGAAGAGCTCTGATAGCTGTGCTCAGCCTCCCTAGCCCTCTCTCTACCTCTGCATTCCAACTTTTCTTTGCTGCTGGAAGATACAATTTAAGAAATTTTTATTAACCCATACGCGCAAGGATTGCAGAGTTATATATAGATTAAAGAAACATCTCTTCCTCCACCTGTATCGTCATTGATTGCATGTAGATGCCAAACACTTTTTTTTTTTTTTTTTTTTTTTTTAATCTGGAGAACATACATCTAAAGTTTTTTGAGGAATGCATATTTGCATTTTTACATGTAATCTGTCCTCCATGTGACACAACACAGTCTGTGGTGCAAACTTTTCAGCTGATAAAATTATTGTTGCCCTCACTGATATAAACAGTTGCAATATACTGTATGTTTCAGAATCACACTGATAGACTGTTCAAGGTTATTGTAAAAAAATATTTTCTAAAAAACAAAAAAAAAAACACAGTAACTACATGACATCACATTAAATAAACGCTGTGATAATTGAAGCTCATTCATAAAGCTTCTTACGTTAATCAGCACATCATTGTCCCATTACCAACACATTGCTGTGGTGTCACAGCTAAAAGAACGTGAAGATTAATAAGCTGTTTCATATTTAAGTGCTGTGATTCATGCTGCTTCCTTTGGTATCAAAGTGATTGACATGTTAAATTGGCAATGGAAACCTAAATTCTCTGCTTTGGAGCGCTTCATTTTAAGAGACTGACACTAAAATAAGAGAGATAAAAGATCCACAGACTGGGATTCTGGTGTATGGGAGGTGTGTGTGGTGTGTGTCTTGTGGGAGAGACGGAGTGTATTAGATGAAGCTTGAGGAAGAGGTGCAATGCCACTAGGATGCATGTGAGATCAGATCAAAATTTGCCATTTAAATACACTGATGAATCAGCTGAGGGGGCTTATGTGTACCATTTATTGATCACTAACATGTAAAATCACCAGATGTATATCATTAAAAGACGTCTTCATTTTGCATGGCAGTGTGTTTATGAATCGCTTCCCTGACATGTAACTAAAACGTTAAAAGAAGCTGGTAACAATCGTTTATGAATAAGGAAACATGGTTGTATGATATTTGCCCTTAAGTTCGGCACTTTGTTTTTATGGAATTTGCTCGCAGTGTGTATCTAGTGTGAAATCTGTTCTCATGTACTGTTTATCAAAGCAATCTGAGCAAAATAGCACAGGGAAAAACCATCTTAAATCTATCTCAAAACCTTTGGGGGGGNGGGTGATAATGTGTCAACAGGGGGCACTTTACCACTGTCATGCACAGGACTTGGCATTATTGCTAATTAGCATAGCACTGCACCAATGGAAGTAAATCCTTCTTAAATAAGCCAATTTAAAAATGATTGAGGTTTAAAAAGGTTGATATTGGGTGACAGATTTATGATTATGACTAAATGGCTCTGGGTTTTGATTGACAGATGCTGAGATGTTAGAACGAGCGAGGTCTGTGAATTCATTCACTCTCAGTATGACCTTCTCTACATCCAGAAGTCTCATAATGAACTGGGTCCTGGCTAAGTTGACTGATTGATGACAGCAAGATGGGTTTCTGTGTCAGATATTTGAAATTGATATTTGGAAGTGGTTGATGATGCTGCATTGTCTTGATCATTAGTTATGATGACGGAGGACTCATTAAATGCATAATACAAGTGTGACCATGACCAGGTTTGTAATCTACATATAGAAATCATTCTACTGTCTCAGTCTCCTTGAATATAACTTCTATGTTGAAAATGTTTTTTTCATATAGGATTTGTGTTCCTTTATAGAAATCAGCTATCTGCGCTGAGGGCTGTGTTCCAGTGATCGCTGCTTATAAAATTGTGTGGTGTGGAAGGACAAACACACACACACACACACACACACATGCATCTCTGAAGGCCTATCCTCTCCCTCCTCCTCCCCTCCATCCACCTGGCATACTTGTCAGTGGCATGGCTCCATGACTTGGCATCCAACATGGCGTCTCCCTGGCACATCCATTGGTTGTGGGACTGAAGGATAGGATTGTGCCAACTGGGGCTCCTCCGATCATTGTGGTTGTCCACTGCCTGCAGGGGGATTTTCCATCTGTTCAATGGGAACCTGGAGTGTACCTCAAATGGCCTCCATATGTCACCCAGATTCACACCATCCACTTGCTGTGCAATGACAGGTGAGTCTTTATTAGAAGCACCTTAGCCAAAGCCATATCAAAATATATGCTAAAGTGGCACTGAAAAAAACCCCCAAACATTTAACCTCTTCAACCAGTTTATATACCAACAACTGACTGCTTTTTATATGTGCACAATAATGTAATTATTACCTATTGATCAAGTAAGAAAATGGTGCATTTGAGCACTTTAAAGCACTTTAAAACTCTAGTTTAGGACATTATGAAATGACTATAATGAAATAATTAGTCAAAACTGGCATGATCTTAGTCAGAAACTGAGCTTTTGAAATGAAATAATGGCAGTTTTTGACAATACATAAAGTGGATTTTTATGCTTTTATGATCAATTGGATACTTCAATGCTCCTCTAAAGAAAATCCTCCAACCTCTTTCTAAAGATTTCTGACAAATTAAAAAATAAATTTTATCACACCACAAGCTTACAAGGCTGAAACAAAAGGACAACAAAAGGTTTATTACTTTGCAAGAACAATATTTTATGATTTCATCTCATGCTGTATTTCCCTCTAAAATGTAATGGTGGAAAAGAGAAAGTCTTCCGCAATGAAATACCTAAGAAACAGAGCTACATGGTTATATAACCTTACTATTATTAATTCAGGAGGAACAACTTTTTTTTTTTTTAAAGCCTTTTAAGTGCTGTAACCAACTNCTATTATTAATTCAGGAGGAACAACTTTTTTTTTTTTTAAAGCCTTTTAAGTGCTGTAACCAACTTGTCATGTTACCTGCATCCATTCAAGTTGGCAGAAGTTGTCAGGGCTGTCACAACACTGATATATTTGGCACCATCATACAATTTAAAACAGCCTGCTACATTTTAAAAGTTGAGGCTGTCGTGCTGAAATATTTTCTTTCTGATTCATATTAATGTTTGAGCTGAACTGCTGCTTCTCTTTCATGGTGACATTTACTGAAGTCACTTTGATATCGGAAAAGTGCATGAATTATCTGAGAACTGATCTTAAAAATACAGTACATATGGGTTTGATAACAGGAATCTATTTTGCAGTCAGAAAAATGTTTTTTTGCCTTGATCACACTAATGTAGAACAGAAGGAACCCTGATGTTTCGAAAAGATTCCAGTATTTTCCAACGAGTGACTGCAGCATCCAGCTTTGTGTTCGGCTCCAAGTCAAGTACACTTTCTGGGGTTTATGAATGGCTTAATTGGCAGTAGCACAGCAAGTGTCACACAGAATGTCAGCAAATGAAGAGAGGCTACTGGAACAAACTCCCCAATGAGCGAGAAGCCTGGCTGCAGCACACAGACTGCAACTGTAATGACAGAGTCAGGAGGGAGTTCTTGTTAGACTCTCCGTGAGTTTAGAGAACAGTTCAGCTTGATCTGCTGTCAGCACGGGCAGATAATTACTTCCCAATCATGTCAGTGTGAAAAGAAGCAAAAGGTGTGTTCCTGTTGCCGTGAATTTCTACGGTTTGGAAAGGTTACAGGGTTAATGAGAATCACAGTAACACATACATCCGTGAATTTATTGATGAAACAGGACGGCAAGCCAGGTACACACAACTGTCCAGTGTAACAGGTGTCAGCCATTCAGCAGTGGAAGAAGTACTCATATCCTTCACTTAAGTAAAAGTACCACAATTGAAAATATACTCTAATACAGGTGAAAGTCCTGCAGTCATAGTTCTACTTAAGGACATATGTTAACAGTAAAATGTATTAATGTAGAATTAAAAATACTCATTGTGAAGAATGGTCTCTGTTAGAGTTTTAAATCCCCCAATTTGGAGATAGAAGTTGTCACAATCAAGAGTTTGAACAAGTTTCTCCAGGTTTGGAGAAATACTGAAAATACAAAAACTACTTTCATGCTCTAAATCCAAAGCTGCTATAACAAGGGAATTTCCCCAGTGTGGGATTAATAAAGTTTATCTTATCTTTATCTTATCTTAAAGGAAACAAGAATTTGCACAATCCTCTTTTCTGACCTCTTTTCCTTTCTAAACCTCTTGAATTAATGCCAAAAATACATAGTGCCATCAAGTTCAATCCTGACTGAAATAAAATGTTTTTACCCAACAACAGTAATATATGAGTTCATCTCCCTTGGAATGTAAAATCTAGTAATGAATTATGTTTTCATCTGAAATGTAAAATGTGAGTAAAAGTACAAAGCAGTATCAAATGAAAATATAAGTACCTCAAAATTGTAGTTAACTACTACTACTTTTACTTTATCACTTTTCACCTCAGCAGTATCTATAGTTTTCTTTCTGGAGATTCTGAAAAAATGTTTCACTTGATTGTGTTTTTCATAACACCAAGAAACACGATGGTTTAATTTGTCCAGCAAAAACCGACTGGCGATACCGGGAGCTGCCAACTCTCCTGTACTGGTGTTCATTGAATGCCACACTGGAGCAGATTATGGAGGATCAGTGATTTATTAGAGAGCACCTTAACAGTAATTGTTGAATAAGTAGAAAATAATTCACTTTTTACACATACGTTCTTGCATCCGACTTAATTTAAGTTTAAATCATGTACATGCATATGCAACATTCAATTAAATTTACTGAGACTATTTATTTCATATTCCTGCAACATCCAATTGTACCGGCGGCTTAATATTCTGTTTACACATATTCATGCTTCATGTGTGAATATATTTCTGCTATATTTCACCTTCGAAGCCAGCATCCGCTTGGTCTCCTGGGATGTTTGTCACACCACACTGCACAACCGCCTCGATTTATACAGCAGCTGGTGCAGTAAATGTGCTGTAATTGCACAGTCACACATGGAGCTGCTGTGTGTTCATAGTATCACACCAGATCTATTCATTTATAGTCCATGTGATAATGATGCTTGCTGTAGTGGCAAACCACCACATCGTTTTCCCTTTCACCCCTTCCGCATGTTATTTAAGACTATTGTTCTGATGCCCTTTCACTGCCTGTATAAAAGTATATGCCTCATGGTGAATTGCTAGTTGATTAGAGGAAACACTCTTTGTCATAATCTGATTGGGCAGCAGCTTTGATCTCTGCGGTAATGACCCATGTTGGGAGGTGTTACGGGAGCAGATTTGGAGGCGCTATAGTGTTAACAAGGAGCCTGCAGAGACGAGCTGCAAGAAACCGCGCTCTGAGATGTGTGATTTTCAGGCAACGCCTGCACATGCCAGACAGTTTGTGATCTGCATATCACTTTTCTTTTTCCATGCAAGATGACACCAATGGAAAGCCAGTTTAGAAAAAAAAAAAAAGAAAGAAAAGAAAACAAAACAAAAGCGGGTGTGTCTTCACATCTTGTTGAATGCATTTCCTTCCTCATAAAACATTTTCCAAGCCTTTTTTTTAATGTCTTGAAATCTTCATTGTTTGCACCAGCTTGCACTTTTGGCTCCTTTGCACCTTGTGATCTCTGTATTGTGTTATTGTATGCCTTCTTAATGAGAAAGCTGAGGCTGAAGCTGAAGATGAGGCAAGAATGATGTTTTCAACTTGTGGGCAAATTTTATCTCATGAATGTGTCCCAGCTGTACAGAGTGCATTTACACTTGGATTGTAGAGATCCGATCACAATGCGCAGCACACCACATACGGATGTGGACTGGATTACATTCTGATCGCAATGTCTTCTCTGAGCCTTTACACCTTGCATTAACATGCATTTTTTCTTATGGATAACATACATAAAGATTACATGTCACAAATGGGGCCTTTTACTGGTGCATTGCTACTTTTTACAACTGCCACCAACTGTCAGTATGTATTGGCACCCTCTACAGTCAGCAAAAAATGCGTGTTGGTCATTGTACATGATAGCAGAAGATATGCAAACAATATGTCGACCAAAAAGTTCTTTTAGACTGTCACTAGGGGTCAAAAACTCCACAGAGCTGCTTTAACTTCAAAGTTATACTGGGATTAATATACTTTCCTCTGGGGGTATGCAGTATACCTTACATTGCTACAAGCAGGCTTAGCACATAGTGACTGATCCATTATCCTTGTTGATTTCTCTGTCTGATTATGACGTGACCCTTTTATTCTTATCATTCCTAGTTATAATCCACAGTTATTATTGATAGGGAGTGAAAAATAAAAGCTGACTTTGCATGGGACCTGTTGCCTGGAATTCATCTGAATCTGCCTTTAAAAAAAAAAAAAAATTCTTAAGAAGTACAAGAACTTCAGTCATATTTTAATGTTGTTTTCATTGTTTTCAACATGCGTGATATCCATCATGTACAGTATGCATGCAACTGAACACAGTTTAAATTCATTTTGTGGGATTTGAAAGCTTATACAACACTACATGCTATACTTTCTCATATGACATTTCTGTTTACTGAGCTATTAGTTTTAATATCATCGAGGGCCCAGAGCATTATATGATCTTAACACCATCCTGCAGAAACATCATATTTTTATAGCTGACATTTCAGGCATGACATCCTGTCATGTAAATCTCAACAACAGCCTGGCATGACAGCATCTGATTAGCATACAACTATACATGGACCACATCACGGCAGCAGTGTAACATTTGGTGAGAAATTAGATTGTCATTTGACTGTTAATTGCAAAGTCCAAAAGGATGTTACATCTATTATGTAAACGTAACCCCTGTGAACACTTCTCATACACATTATGCACCGACTGAACTGTGTGTGAATGACCATGACGTTGTTGCATGACTGATAACCAAATGGAAAAAATTAACTTCATTTTCTTAGGGTGAACAAAGGAGGAACTATCCATCATTACTGAAAACAACCCTGACTACCTCTGTGCTCTGTGGGCTACATGCAGAGTAATTCTCTGGAGGATGTATTCCAGACATAATGAGAAAGAAACATAGGGGTAAACAAATCGACTTTTTTTTTTTTTTTTTTNGGAAGCAGGCAGGCAGGCCTAATTACAAGGCAGAAATAAATAACTATTGCAGAGGAGACAAGCACGCTAGGGTAATGCATTGTAATGGGCCATGGGGAATTAATGAGTCATTTTTCTGCCTGACATGTTGCTTTGGGATGTTAGGTTCACTGTGAGGTTCTCGAATCATAGAAATGTTTTCATTGTTTCTTTCTGTCGGAGTGGCATGATTGTTTTGCAGTCACCTCTGCACAAAAAAAAAAAAAAAATNAAAAAAAAAAAAAAAAATTCACTTTCATCCTGAAGCTCTACATCACAGACTTTCCAAGCATATACTGCGAGGATCATTTGGCAAACCGATACCTCATAGCAAACCATATAAGGGGGAAAAGAGAAAGTTATCAGCTTCATTTCCAGTCTTACGATTAAATGGGATATACAGCCTTTGATTTAATGCTGCAAAGGAGCATCAGAAGTTAAAGGAAGATGCACCCATGGATTCCTTTAGATAGTGATCACATGGAGATATCCCACTACATGCATCCACTTCAAAAAATGCCTTGGTAGGCTGTTTTGGGCAGAGGCCCGGTGTCTGTGGCTATTTGGCTTGAGAGTGATGCTGATGATACTGAAACTTTAATTCATGACGAGAAAAATGCCAGAAAAATTAAGAGCAAAGGCAAAGCGCATCAGCGTTTACCTTCAATTTGTCAGGAGTTTTTCCCCTCAAGCCACCTCTTCTACTTCTGTTTCCAAGAATCTGTGGTGGAAGAAGTACTCAAATGCTTTACGTCAGTAAAAACAATTTTACCTCTGTAGGGGGAAAAAAATGCTTCATTAAACAAAATCCCTAAATTGAAAATTTCATTATGCAAGGTACTGTCAATAAAATATATTCAGGAATCAAAAGTAAAATTCTTTGAAGAATGGTCCTTGGCAAAGTTTTGAAATATGAAGGGATTAACATGAATAATTAAAATTCTCTCACTTGGAGATACACTATATCTGCAAAAGTATGTGGATGTGGACGCTTGACCAACACCTCTATGAGCTTGTTGGACATCCCATTCCAAAACCCTGGCATTAATATGGAAACCCATTTCATGAAGCTCCTGATGCACAATTCTTCCAAACTTCTCTTTCACTCCAGAAGTTTGGAACTCTGTAGTGAGTGATGCAGCAGAGGATCAGCCATTTTTATGCACTACAGGCTTCAGCATGCGGTGGCCCCGCTCTGTGAGTTTACATGGTCTTCTGCTGTTGTTGCTCCTAGATGCTTCCACTTCACAATAAAAGCACTTACAGGTGAGTAGACCAGATCTAGCAGGACAGAAATTTCACAAACTGACTTGTGGCAAAGGTGGCATCCTATGACAGCGCCACGTTTAACTTCAGTACCACCCATTCTACTGCCAGTGTTTGACTATGGAGATTGCATGGCTATGTGCTTGATTTTATGCACCTGTTAGCAATGGGTGTGGCTGAAACACCTGAATAATTAGGAGGGGTGTCCACATACTTCTGGAGATACAGTGTATACGTGCGGTGAGGTAATTCCAAATCATACCTTCGCAGTTCCATGGTACAACAAACGCAGCATTCAGCACATTATCTTAACATGTTGCTCTTTTCTAAAGTGGATTTCTGCTGTTTTTCTTGACTTGCAGTACAAAAGGCAGCTCTAAAACAAAACTTGCTTTTTGATTCTGAGTGGCTGACAGCAAATCCTGGTGCCCACTATGACCACATTACAATAAATTGTTATATGTACTATGCACTACTGTGTTCATGAGTACTATGAAATTCCTCTGTAGTTCCATTGCACACAAAATATCTTCACCCAGCACCACGTTTCATCCTGGATTGATTCATTACTTATTTGAGCAACCAAGAAAAATATAACAAACAACAAAATTGACCCAGTAATGGACGATTAATCTCCAATAGTTCTTTTCTGTGTCCAAGTGCTTTGAAATGGATTTTTCTTAAGCACCAATCTTCTCATCAGTCACCGTCTCCTTCACACTTGTAATTCATAAATCCAGAACAATCCGGGATGCCATAAGAATGGAGGCAGAATTTGGCAGTGGCTGCATCTCTCCGGTCAGAGCATTCATGCACTTCATGACAGATGAGGTGGAGAGGGAAAAAACTAAACTGAATATTCCCCTCTCTGTAATCATTTCAATCTGTTCTGCCAGAACAGATTGCGGTATTTTGCTTCCCTGTTGGAGTGCTCTGTATTTCTCCTCCCTCCCTCTCCTATTTTCTCTGTCCCTCTGCCTCTTTCACATTATTGCAATATGGCACCCTCCATTTCATTGTCAGTCTGGGCAGTGCTGCTGCAGCATAGACTTGTTACATTGTGCCGAGCCCATGGCCACCTCCCTGGTGAAGGCATATGATCATCCATCATGGATAAAACATTACAGCACACGCATGTGGCCACAGAGACTGCTTAAAAACTGAGAATTGGGGGGATTCACATGGAAAGGCTGCTAGTGAAATTGGCCACCTACTATCAAAATGAAACGCTTAACAAAACCTCTGAGCTGTTTGTTGGGTCAAACAAAGTCATTTTGCTGGACCCAGAGTGTCGAGCTCACAAGATTACATGCTGCTTCTTGTTTCATTTTTTTCGTTGATCCCTAAGCCCTGTTTAAGGAGTTGCAGTCACTGTTGACTGAGAAAGCCCCTTTAAGTGGCCGTGGCAATTCCAACAACAGCCGGCCTCCTCTGGCAGGAAGAAGGCCCTTAACCACAAGAGCTGGGGTTGGAGGGGGAGGTGGGTGGTGGGAGGTGAGCCAGGAGGAAGGGGGCNTAACCACAAGAGCTGGGGTTGGAGGGGGAGGTGGGTGGTGGGAGGTGAGCCAGGAGGAAGGGGGCATGTGGTCATACATCTTGGGAAGGCTGCATGTGTTGCCCAGACAGCCCCTTGAGTGACTTCACCTCGTCTCAACGGTGCTCATTACGGGCGATAGAAAACTATCCATTCAGAGCACCATTATAAAACCAACCAACCCCATCTGGAGAGAGGATAAGAGGGTGTTGATGTGGGCTTGCAAAAGTGATTGTGTTCTGTATATATGAAAAATGTAGTAGACTGGACTGCTCATCATCTGTGCTCTCAAAATTTTAATGCACTTAACCCCTCGCTACACCAATTACCGGGCCATATTTTAAAGATGAGTGGATCAACACGTTGTCCAAAAAAAAGCTCAAAATATTTACTCTTAATACGAAAAATATTCCCTGACCTCCACAAGCGTCTTATTTTATATTATAAATATTTCAATGGTTAACTGCTTGGCAAAATCCACACGGCACTGAGTATTCGTTTTGAAGCCAGTGTTTATGCTGCTCAGCGTGTTAGCCTAACGTCTCGAAGCGGCAGGCTCCAGCTGGGATAAGCAAGCCGCTGCTTTCACAAGACAGTCTAACAGAGAGGAGGTGAGATGGGAAAATGACTCTTGAGACTGCATTATCTACCGCAGCCTAAATCATTTGCAGTGCCACTTTTGACAAATTACACCTTTCTTCAGCCTATATCCCTTGTAAATTCCATTTCTCTTTCAAGTCTTGCACTGGGATGTACATATAGGATTTAGAGTGCAGGGACTGTCCATATTTATCAAATGTACCAGAGACGGGCTCACTCATGCCTGCCTGGGAAGTGCACGTGAACGCAGAAATGTGCTTGTGAACTGGTGCAGGGTGAGCACATTTAGCCAGGCGGGGCTGCTGGGCTTAATGGCTGCTATTTGAATTTCCATTCCTTTCATTAAAAACCATTGACATTTCAAGCACACCTGTACGCTTTTGTTGCAGAATAACCTTTTAAGAAAAGAATAATGTCACCCAAGAAGAGAGAGAGAGAAAAAAAACCAGAAAATGTTCACACTGATGAGTTCTGTCTCTTGTGATGGCCCCTGAAAGGCAGATTTAACCAAATAATGGAATAAACATCACAAAAGAAAGCGGAAGCTTGTGCTCAGCATGTAGAAAAGAGAATCACATCTTTTTTACTGCCAGGCACAATAATTCTGACAAATTCAGTGCTCTGTAACTAAAAGTTTATTTCCAGGGTTTAGTGCAAATATACTGCATAATAAATGTAGCTCTTACAGCCTTAAAGGAGTTTAACTTTGAAGTAAATAAATCACAGCTGCAAAGACTGAGTACTTTTTGACTTTCTGAACACTCATGAGTACTCTTTTTTTCCCCTTCACATACAGTATGAAATACTTTTGCTCTTAATTTGACCAGTGCACCTGCACTTTGGGACAGATGGTTTGACTTTTTTGGGGTTCTGTTTGAAAGATCGCATATCAAAGTGATGGTTCCCAGACCTCTTTTGTAGCCGCTAAATGCTTCTAATTGCATCTAACCTTGTGCATATGATGAACCTTTGTAACAGCGTTTGCGATTAAGTCCTTTTCCATGAGGTGTTTACATGATCTTGTCTCTCTGCTGCATGGTGAACATATGTCAACGAGTACATTTTTATGCAACTATGTAGCTCTATGATATCTGAGGAAAAGCCATGCAACCTTGATTCAGACCATACACACACATACCATGCATACACATGTCCAGTCACATTACCTGTTATTGCACTAAAGTAACTGTAGTTAGCTTTAAGATTAAAGTGAGTTTAGGTTAGGAAATGCACGCTTACATTAAAGCTCAGTTCCTTTTTGTTGTGACCCTGTAAATTTGAGTTACATTCTCATTTATAATTGAGGAGTTTGTTTTGATCAAGGTAAATCTGCATTTTGTATGATTGCCAAGTGATCATAATTGACAATATAACATATAACTTGGAATGCACAGGAAAAAGTATGATATTTTTTAAAAAATGTATTTGCAAAAATGGAGTTATGTTTTTGCAAACAAACTCTTCAAATCTCTACATAACAAACCAGTTCCACCATGTTGACTAAATTTATTTTAGTTTGGGTGTCATGTATTTTATAGTCATGATGAAATTATGAAGCATTATGATCAACTCATATTGTCACAATGTTTAATTCTTATGTAGACTCCAGGAAAAATAGCTAGTGACACAGTACGTACTGCGCATCCTAAAATGCAAACAAAACTATTTGATCAAGCCACCTCCACTTCCTGTTTCATTCAAATCACACAGCATCTCACAAAATTAGAGTTCATTACCTTTTTGAAGCAAATTTTATGAAAAATCCAGCTTGAATAGTCAATAATGCTAATTTCTAATAATGTAAATGAAAAAAAAAAACATGACATGAACGAACAGTATATGCTGTTATAAAATTCCAGTTTATCATATCATTGTGAGTGGAAGTTTGCTCCACTTCCCTCATCTTTGCTGTCTGTGACTTTGAGGTCAGGTAAGCCCATGCCAACAGAGGGCTGCATGCTGCGATACTTCAGTAGCACAGTAAGAAGTAATTAGAATAATGATCACCAGCATCTAGAAAAAAAAAGTGAAGACAGGTAGAGAAAGTGCTGACGTGTGTGTTGAAGTGTGCCAAGGTCTAAAAATGTGCCAAGGCAAGCACATGCATGAGGGGTGTCAGAGTGCACGCAGGCTGGCTCCTGCTGAAGCAAGTATGGTGTGCCATGGCAGGTGATGCTGCCATTTTTGGCCTGGGGTTTGAGCCAGATACACAGCGTTTGTTTGTTCCTGTGGGCAAGTGTGTCTGTGCTACACACTCGTGCATAATATTTATGTGTAAGATTAATAGAAATATCGCTATTTCAGGATTTAAATCTTTATCCGAGAGAAAACAGAATGACGTCCTAACATTCAGTTCATGGTCCGTTAATTGTATCTGTACTGTAATGTAGCACTGGAACTGTTCTGTTGTGTTTAGTGGTCAGCGGATAATGTGGTATTTTAGAGTGTGAATAATCCTCAGGGTGCACCAAATGACTGAAAACACGATGTTCATCTGGCTCTTCAGTGGGCTGATCCTTGTGCTGCTTAATCCGCCTAGAAATAAGATCAGACCCATGCTGGGATCACGTTCAATTCAGTGCCAATATTTGTAATCCTCACCGATCATCTGAACAGAACAGCTTGTTGTGTGATACTGCTGAGTTATAATAGTAAATAGATGTTTGAAAATTAATATGGTCTTAGAAAATAAAGAGATATAGAATACATTCAATATAGCTGTCAATTTCCTTAGTCTTCTTTAGTCATAGTCTGCACTGACATCTCATCTCACAGTCCTCTGAAACATGATGCCTGAATATATTATACAGTATATGGTTTGAAATATTACGCTTAACAGCTACAAGTGCAAATAATCACCATCCTTTTCATGCATTCACCCAATGCTGTTTCTTCAGCTGCATGGCTGTCATTGCTTGATTCATGATGTGAATATCTCTTTAATGTTAAAGATTTGAGATCTGATATGACCTTCTTCTTTTTTCTGTAAGAAATGTGTTTCCAGAATAGAGCAACAGACTGTGGGAGAAACACTCCTGAAGAATTAGATATTTGAGCCCAGCTGTATGCAGGGACATAATATAATAATATAATTGGCCTATGGATGTGAACTGGCTGCTAACAGGCAGCTCTTTTGTGGAGGAATAAATTACTTCATTTTAAGGGCAGATGTAGAACACTGTGTAATGTGAGAATGAATATTTTTTGGTTCTTATCAATGAAATAATTACATTTCTTGTAGATGAATCAAGGAGAATATTGGTCATTACATTGTACTGGTCATTACACAAACCAGAATCATCTGTCTGACTACATGTATGTTTCTATATGTTTTAAAGCTGACATCATCTATTGACCACTAAAAGGAGAATCTACCAAATTTAAACATTAAATTCAATTTATTGAACACAAGGAGCTTTATTCAGCATATGAAAACAACAACTTACACGAGACGCTGCCACACATATCCTGCATTCATTTGCTGCGTTGGTTGTGCATGTCCTCTAGAATTGATGTGTGTTCACAAGTAATGCTTCAGAAATTGTGAGAGCAACAATCTCAACTATTGTCATGTCAGTGGTACAACAACAGTGACAACAAGCAAAAATGACTAGCGTTATGAGGAGAAGCTGATTGAGCATAGCGGGATCCGTTTAATGGCTTTGAGTACAATCTCCATTGTTCCTGCTGAGTAACATAAGAAAATGCAAATCATCCTTGATTGTTGTCATCTTTGTTAACCCTCTTGAGAGAAATCAGAAGTAGTTTTTAAGGTGTTCCACTCACATAGCAATTTCATGTGTGAACGTGTAATTAATATCATGTAAAATCCTGGCTCATTATGCCATAAGGGTCCCTGACTTTGCACAGTGCAAAAGCCATTATTCAGCTGTTTCCACATGCTGAAAAGTGCTCTCCATGACCAATAAATACAGTTTCATGTATAAAATCAGCGGCATCCCCTTTTACCATCATATTAAATTGAATTTAAGAACTTTTTCAGTGTAATCTTGTTTTTTTTTTNCATCCCCTTTTACCATCATATTAAATTGAATTTAAGAACTTTTTCAGTGTAATCTTGTTTTTTTTTTTATAATCTTAAAAATCTCAGGATTTGCATTGAACATGTACTGTAGTTCTTTGTAATACTTCTGTTTGTTTTTTTCATTATCATTCATTTGTTTAGAATGTGGANATCCCCTTTTACCATCATATTAAATTGAATTTAAGAACTTTTTCAGTGTAATCTTGTTTTTTTTTTATAATAAATTCTTAAAAATCTCAGGATTTGCATTGAACAAGTACTGTAGTTCTTTGTAATACTTCTGTTTGTTTTTTTCATTATCATTCATTTGTTTAGAATGTGGAAGAAATTTTTATTTTGTAAATTCAGGATTTAAAAAAATAATTTTTACAAAAATGATTTACAGACAGCTATGAAAACCCATAATGGCTTACTGTTACTGCTATGAGTCATCCTGTGAGTTAGTGATATTGTAAAGGATAGAATCAGCAGTGCACCCGACATTCTCGCACGATGAATTTTAGGCACTATACTTTTCAAAGACGGATCTATTACATTTTGAAACCATTAATGCATAAATCTTAAAGTTTTATCTAAAAATCTTTTTTTCAATTTAGCTTAGCTTATTCCTACTGTCTGACCCTGCTCAATAATTGCTCCCTTTGAAAATGGGAACAAGTTACAGAGTATTCAGTTTACCTGTGTACATTATAAAATAATCAGCAAACATTACATTGATACTTCTGCCAACATTGGCAACTAAAATAGAAATGAAAGGAAAGATATGAAGGATAGGAAGAAATGTTAGGAAAACTGCTGCCAGTAATAAATGTAAGTGTTAAAGCACTGTCATCACTGTAAAAATTCCTAAGTTAAATGATATAATATACAAATTAGTACAGTATGTCTTTATTGATAAATTTATATTAAAAGCATTATTTTATAATGTTCCTGAAAAGATAAAACTGTTTCTCTATCAGCTATTTGTGAGTTGTTGTTGTTGTTGTTGTTGTTGTTGTTGTTCTTCTTCTTCTTCTTCTTCTTCTTCTTAAATGAATAGATGCAAAATACCTTATGGATCCAGACTGAAAGTAATTTGCATGCATACTTATTGTTTCATTCTGCATTATTCTTTCATTTTTTTGGACAGTTCTTCACTCAGCTACTCATAGTTAGCCTATCTGCCCTCTACTGCCCATTGTGAAGCATGGCAGTGTCTTCACATGACAGGATCGCTCACTCACTCCTCTCTGCTGCACTGTATACTGATTTTTTTTTTTTTTTTTTTTCTTGAGATGTGTTCAGGGCCAAAAATCAGGATGCTGCCTGGTATGAATGAGTGGAAAGAAATGCTGAGACATTCAGTCCTTGAAATAAGCTGCAGATTCATAATACTCACTATTTTCTGGAATAATTTGGTTTAACCAAATAATATAACTGAGATATAGCTTGCAAATAACATGATGTAGGGAGGACATGTATAATGAAAATTGTCATCTCAAGAGGAGAGCCTTGGGGCACCATGTATGTGATCAGTGAAGCAGGAAAAAGAAGTATAAGAGTTAATGTTTTGTTTGACAGGTAAAATGAGAGCAGGTTCAGGACAGCCCCAGAGCTGCAGATGAAATAGAGGCTCCAGCATGGCCATGGGGGAAATGGTCATCATTAATATGTTATAGAGCACTCAGACCAGTGGGTGGAGCTGTTCCATGTGTCTGTGTGACTGTCTGTTTTCTGGGTGATACAGCAGTGTGGGGATATTGCTTGTTTCCAAACAGGCCACTCTGCCTTTTTCATTTTCCCTAAAGCTTAGTCACAAGATGAAGGAAAACATGGTTTTTGTATGCTTTGTTTTCATGATTCTGTTCCAGTTAACTTCAATGGTCACAAGCAACTTCAAGTCAATTTTTTTTTTAAGTCTTCAATTATAAAAGAACTTTCTTCATTTGGAGAACGATGCAAATGTCACATTTCACAATGCTCCCTTTATCTCCTACTTCATCTCTTGTGCTATAACAATACTGCCCAGATTATTTTAAGCACTCTGATCTGAAATTTAACTGACTTAATCCTATTTTCTGATTCCCAGGAACCATGTGACATAATCTGCCAGAATCAAGTTACAGATGTTGGTTGCTTGATCACTTTGGATTTCTGTGAACATTATTCTAAACAGGAAAAGTATTTTCCCCATTTTTTGGGCTATGCATGAACTAACTGTGAAGACAACTCCATTTGCTATGGATGTATCAACTCACAGGTATGCAGTATGAAAGCTTTGGTTGCAGGATTATAGAGATAAGAGGCAAACATATCAACTGTAGTTCTCTAGACTCACAGCTGCTGAATTCATGCTGGATATAAAGACCCTTAAATGGCCTAAATCAAGCTGTTTTTTTTTTTTCTTTTTTTTGTTTTATAAACTGCTTTTCAGTGGAGTCAAAATCTTAGGATAATGTGCCCATGGGAACCAATGAAGTTTCAATTTTAGTGGAGGGTAAACCCATGTGGAGGTGGAGATAGAAAGTAAATAAGTACATTTCATCAAGAACTGTTTTGAGGTAGATTACCTGCACTTCAGCATTTCCATTTTGTGTTACTTTCCACCTCTGTTTCGCTACATTTCACAGGGAAATATCACTTTTTTTTTTTTTACTCAACTGCACAATTTAATGACTGTAATTATTAGTCAGTTTGTTTTGACTNCTTTTTTTTTTTTTACTCAACTGCACAATTTAATGACTGTAATTATTAGTCAGTTTGTTTTGACTAAATAGCACAATGCACTATAGTAATCAAATCAAGCGTTTTATAAAGGGAAAGCATTTGAGAATGTATTCCAGTGTAGACAGCATGTAATCCTTCAACTAGGATAAAAGCATCAAACACCCAAAATTGGAACACAGGGCTTTTCAAGTAGAAAACCATGTATTTCTTAATTTTGGGGATTGCACTTATTTTATTCCAGTATTTTAATTATTTTTGTTAGAAATTACAACATAATACAGCAAAAAACTGTCACAATTCTCACAGTGGACAGTTTGACTTGTGTGAAACATGGATGTACATAACTAATATTGGCTGCAAAAAGCAGGTGAAACCTGTTTACATGTACAGTATGCTGCACCCAGTTCTTTGTACCTTATAACAACTACACCTTGGTATTTAATCTTGTTTGCAGTATTATATCTCTGTTTTGAATTGTAGTTATTGTCTTTTTAACAATGCTCACCACGGTCCTGAGGGCAAGCAGTTTTGTTCCACTTTGTACTGTATGTGTGAATGGTAATAAATCTACTTGGCTACTAAACTTGATTCTATAGGCGTGCCTGTTGCTGAATCCTGCTGTTGCTGTTGGTTTACTGGCACAACAGAATGTAGGTATTGGTTTGCGTTAGTAATTACTCCTGTGCTCCTGGGAAGATGTATCGTGCTTTTGTCACAGCAGACATTTTGACTTGTCAAACACAGGTGTAACAATATAAAGAAACATTACATTTTGGTGTGGCAGTGCAGAGCCCCATTACTGTGCTTCCAGTTTGTGCTGCGAATGTGTTTTTACATTCTTACATTTACATTGAAGAAGACAAAAATGTAAAAATTGATAAATGCAAAAGACAACATGATGAAAATGATTGTATTAGAGGTACAAACCAGTAAAGCAGCCTAATGCTAGCCCATGCTTCATGATACCAAAATGGAACGAGCCATTATTAATGTTAATAGTAACAGCCGTCCTTCTTCTTACATAGATAGATAGATAGATAGATGATTCACTAATATGTAAGAAGTAAATATGATAGGAGACATACATATTAATACACAAATCCAGAAACTAGCCCTAACTAATAAATTGCACTATGTACCTGTATGTGTTAGAAATACAGTATATAGACTTTATGATATGAACTTTATGTTCAGAAACTATAAAGTCTGGGCAGCATACATACATAATTAGTGTGACAAAAATGCATATAATGTATACTGATCATGTAGTATCAGTCCAAAATGAACAGTCAATTTTAGTTGGAGGAAATCCTGCACTTGTCGGTGTCTACCATGATTTAAAAAAAAAAAATCAAATAGTGAAATTCACACTCGATAGATCTTCCGTATAATTTACTTTTCCCTGGGCGGAAGTTGTGACATATCCAGATTTATTAATAGCTTTTGCTTTGAAAACATATTAGCTGCAGAACAAATAGCCTACTAAAAAACCACAAAGTTACACAGCAACACTTACTGGAAACAAACAACACCTTTATTTTTCTTTCTTTATCCTCTTTTTTCCTTTGCTGAGTCTGTAGGAGTGTGGAAGTCCCACACCATATTTTAGGTTTAGCCTGAGCTCAGACAGCCAGGATCCAAACTTCCGTCAGACTCCACACCCTGTTTTCCGGGGAGCCGCGGGAGATCCAGCCCTTCAGCACGCCGCTTTACGTCCCGTCCGTGAGCAGCGAGCTGGCCGCGGCGGAGANGATCCAGCCCTTCAGCACGCCGCTTTACGTCCCGTCCGTGAGCAGCGAGCTGGCCGCGGCGGAGATTTCTCCTTTTGCTCGGATCTTTATATCTTTCTCCAACTCAGCTGCTGCTAATCTTTGACGCGCCTGGCACATTTTGGAGTAGAAAAGTCGGCGCTTTAGCGCGCAGCCCCACGCAGGTATCGGCGTTGTTACGCTGCAGCCCCACGGCGATGGATTGATTAGTGTGTTTTTTCTCCGACCTCTGCCGCGACCAAGTTGAGAAAACACTCTAACCTGCGGCTCTTTCTGCTACATGTTTCATCCGGGCACTTTGAAAACTACCTGGTTCCGGATGTTTCTGTACATTTTAGGACTTTGAACTTTTTTTTTTTTTTTTTNCCCCCGTTTTTTTTTTCTTTTAAAGCTTCTCCGGGGTTCCTGAAGCCTGCAAAGATTTATTTGTGAAAAGTGATGGCCGAGCGGGGAGCTCTGTCGCTCCTCTCTCTTCTCTGTCTCACCTTCCTACACACGGAGACCACCGTCGCCAAAAATGTCGACAAAGGTAAAAATGTCTTTTTCTGTGTGTTTCATTTATTTTTTTCTCCTCGGTTTAAGAAACTTGTCTAGCCTGCACTAAACCACGAGTTAGAGAAAGAAAATTGCGGAAGGCTGCAGACTGGAATCAGACACGGAGCCAACTGTAAAGCAGCGAGTTTGATCGTTGATTTTAACTTTAATTTTCGTATCACACACATTTACTCACAGGTTAGCCGAAAGCAACACGCTTCTCACTGACTCCTATTGTCTGCTGCTCTCACAACTGCTGCTGGGTTTCTCTCTCTTTCAGATAATTTATGGACGCAGTATGATTGTTTTCCCGACATTTCTTTAACATGAGGTTTAAACAAGATAAAACAGGTCATCATCCACCTGTGATAATGGAAATGCAAAGAGAAAAAACTGTGTGCAAGGAATCATTAGGATTGTGTGTGTGTGTGTGTGTGTGTGTCAGGTAATAAGCTGCATCATCAGTCCAGCAGACATCTCATTAACTGGGCGTCAATACACGTTTAGCTGATTGATAAACAGACTGATAACTGTTAATTGTTTTTAAGCACTCTGCATCCTGTCTGTCTCATGCTGTTTAACTCGCCTATTTCTGTTATTTTTCTATTGTTTGTGTTTTTAAAGACGTCATACAAACCCATAAGCTGTTGTTATCAATATAAGCCCGAAAAAAAGTCTTATCTCCATTTGTCAGACTGTTATCACATACCTGATGTGTCATATCTTTATCAGCGTAGAGTCTGTCAAACATATCAGCATGTAGTCTGATAGCCAGGTTTCCCCATCATTTCATGATATGCAAAATAGGCAGAAACTCAACAACTAGTCACCTAGTTGGCTGCTTAAACCACTAGTTGACACGGAGCAGCAGTCAACTAGTGCTGGACTGAGTGATTTTTTTTTTTTTTTTTTNTTTTTTTTTTTTTTTTTTAAACCCAGCATCATCTGAGTTACAGTAATTTTGCATGCAAATTGCCTCATAATTAAGTGTATTAAAACTCTTTTCCACAGTTTTACATAAATAGGACAATGACAATAAGTTGACAAGTCATTGATTAGTACAAGTCAGTAATTATGAAACCCCTAATTTCTCAAAAGCAGTTTATTCTTTTGAAATTATGTTTATTATGTTGGTTAAAGGACCACACCGATGAGTTTGCATGTTAAAGCCCAATGTATACAACCCCATACATGTTACTGGCAACAAATTTCCAAAACATAAAACCATGTTTTAGTTTTCCTGTTATTTTTCCCAAATATCCTAATCTTTCAGAATCAAATGTTCAGATGATCCCACCTTAAAATTCAATGTTTCGTCTTCTAACACTTATGCACAGTTATAGAAGGCAAGGTCATTTTAATTGCTTGATAAAAGCCATTTTCTCCTGGAGCTATATTCTCTGGTGGAAGCATACATTGTCTTCCATGAAGCAATGTGTTGGACAAGTTAAATAAAGTTATGTTGGGAAAAAAAACACTTAACAGACATCTTGTTGGCTGTGATGGAATATTAATCTCAAGCACGCTTCATGTCTCTACAAGTTGATTTTAAAAGTGTACTACAATGAGCTAAACCAATGGCAGTACGGAAGATAGGAAAAACAGTTCTAAAATTTACCACTAAAGTAGTACATTTTGGACATAGTTGTCAGTAAGGTAACATGTATATGAGTTGTATATTGGGCTCAGCCATTGCAAATCGTCGGTATTGTCCTTTAAAAGGGTTGAATGTGTCAGGAGGAGGGTTTGTGGAGTGAGGGGCCTTGGTAGCTGCTGGGCTCTGTTGCGTGTGGAGCCTGATGAAACTGCATGAAAAGGACTCTGCAGCGGTGGAAAGGGAGAGAGGGAGTGAAAAAAGCCCCTCCTTGGCTTTGCTGGAGATCAGTACAAAAGGCAGAGATGGGGGTAGGGTGAAACGGTCTGACTGTCTGGAAAGTAATAAAACCAGGAGATTAAGGGGACCAGGGAGTTCCTTTGGGAGCTTTGATTGATTCCAGAGAATTGGACTGGGACTCACATGCAGGGAGAGTCTCAAATTACTAATTGTGGGGTCCCCCCCTCACTGAAAATATCTGTTTATTCAAAACACATTTCTTTGAGGTCCTGACTGGGCCAGAGCTTCTCTTTATCAAAACTGGCAGAGTTGCAGCTCTAACTTTTAAGAGTTTCAGTCTGTCTCCCTTTTCTCATTTGCTTTGGTGAAAGCTTTCTTTTTTTGTTTTACTTTGGAACAATCTGAAGAAGTTCAGCCACACTGTTCTTACAGCTTCCTTGATTACAGCTCCTGCCAGTTGGTATAACTTCAACAAAAAAATTCCACTAAAAGTTTGGCTTTGTAAACAACTCTCTGTTAGAGAAGTGTAAACCCCATTTAGGCTCTATCTTATCTCGGTAATCCTGCTGGGAGGGAATTGTGTGCTGATTGTCTCCCAGAGGACAATGCAAATAACTTGCTGAGATGTGTAAACATTTGGCAAACCCCTCTCTGCTCCCACAGCCCACTCTCCAGGGTTTATCCTCACAGACCACCTCGGCTGCAGCATTGCTCAGACTTTAAAAACATTTATCATTTTCTTTAGCACATTTAAGTTCTTATCTGGGGAATCTGCTGCTAAGAAAATGCTTTCTCCACCTTTGTGCTGTTGTGTTTGTAACAGCATGGTGGTCCCAGAGTGCTTTAAAGAGGCCATATTATACAGATTTGCTCGTTGTTGTCATTCAGCTTTATTTTGTAATTACTGCAATGCTTTAATGTGCAAAACACGCGGTAATCCTCTTCTGCTTTCTGTTGCTGCAACATTTCTGTGCACATTGAGTGAAAACAGTCCGTTTTCGTTACTGTCTCTTCCACGCCCCCTGCTGAAAAACCTGGTTTGTTCTGATTGGCTAGTTGTGTTGGGCCTGAGCTGGCAACATTTGTTAGCTAACCTTGTACATTGTGTTACATGTTGATGTCAATATGTTACGAAAGCAAGTGCTAATCAAAAATTAAACTTTCCAGACTATTTGGGACTTACTGGATGCATTTGTACAGATGTCAACTCTGTAAGTTTTGCAACTTTGACAATATTCATCTTCAACTTTCAACTTTATTGTCCCAAACGACAAAGTGACAAACTTGCTGCAACATGTAAACGAGAAATGAAATACAATACAAAAACAAAAACACAATAAAACAATAAATCACACAGCCATGAAAAAGACGGTACTTTTGTACACATGAAGGCTGTCTACAAATGCAAAGTTCACAAGAAAAAAATATTAACAGGCTAGTACCAGCATTTATATCACCATCTTATAGTATCTGAAACAAGTAAAATAAGTTGAGATAAAAAGTATTAAAAACTATTTTAAAAATCCAATTGCCAATGGAATAAATGAATGTTTATACCTGTTTGTCCTGAGGATTGGATAAAGAATCCAGCGACCAGAGGGAAGAAATCAAAATTCAGAATCAAGATCAGAGATAACAAACATGGCTCTTTTTTTTTCATCACCTGCCTGCCGTAAAGATCAGACAGGGAGCCAAACTAGCACCTGTTAGTTTACAACATCATTTAATGATCCTGGCCAGGGCGTTCTTCTGTTTAACACCAAGATGACCATACCAACAAATAAAAGGAAAAGGTTACAATGGACTCAATATAAGCTTTGTAAAATAAGGTCATAAGTCGACTATCCAAAACATATATACCATACCTGCTATATTAAACTAAAGGAAAATAAAAAAGCATAAGTCCCCTTTAATTTGGATCATACTAATCATAATTTTCATGAATAATTTATTTACCCCAGTGTCGCTGTCATTGTATATAAAAGTGTAAAATTAATTTTTCAGCTTCTCCTTTGGTTTGAAATAGATGGTTACATCTTCATTGTGTATTGGATCTGTGTCATGCAGACTCACCTGCTGGCTCTGCCGTGAGGTCTGTTCTGTTTACCGATCATTTATTTATAGGCTCCAATCGCTCATAAAGTCCTAATGACCTCCTCCACCGAGACACATTTGGCCAAGTGTCTGATTCATCTGCCTCGCTAATGAAACCCCACCCATGACGAGATGCTGCTGATCTGCTTTTGGATGGAACGTGGAGGTTGAGCTTGTTGCTGCTTGGCGTAAGAGGTGATGATAAGGGCACGTGCAAAAATATCCACTTGTTTGCGCTTTATTTGTTTTTTGGCCTGTAAATTGAATCAGTCTGTACGTTCTCTATGGTTTGGAGGGGTTAAAATGGCAGCAATGATTGAAATAATTCACGCTAACTGTCATAGCATTCTATTACGTGTAATTGGCAGGTGGATCAATATCACTCTTGAATTAATGGCAACCCGTCTGCTGTTGCATCTTATTGGGGTTGGAGGTCAGTGGAATCACCACTCGGTCTGCCTGCCTGTTGTGGCAAACCAAAGGGACGTCTGCCTTTGTTTTACCTACAAAGCCTCCCCACTTTTTCATTGTTCTTGTTAAAATGGTGCCTGGAGTGAAATCTGCACATATGTGGTGCTGCTAAGATATAGCGAAGCCTCCATTATTTCTACTTAGAAATAATGCACATCTTAAAAAAAACCAAAAAAAAAACCACATGTTTTGATTCCATTTCTCACCAGATTAGACTTTCACATATCAGCTGTCAGTTTGGAAGCATGTACACCAGAATAAAGTTGCAGCGGCTTCTGCTAATATTGGCAACCAACCTTGGTAAATAACAGCAAAATGGGCTGTGAAACAATGTCTTTGTTTATCCTCTTGATCTTTTAATTCCAAATATTAACAAAAATATAACCTTTAGTTCAAATAAAATTATTTAATTGAAAAAGAAATTCTTATCATGAAACAAATATTTTTTTCAATCAGCCTGATGGCGTCTGATTGTAGTTTTGGAGACTTTCTGACTACAAAACCCAACTAATATCTGCAGGTTCTCCAGCTGTGATCCTTGGAGATTCTTTGAACACTCGAACCGTCGTCCTCACCGTGCGTGGGCTTGATATAGACACACATCCTCTTCCAGGCCCATTGAGAAAAATATTTGTTTCATGATAAGAATTTCTTTTTCCTTTCACTCATTTTTACTTTAATTAAATGTTATATTTTTGTTAATATTTTGAATGAAAGATCAAGAGGATAAACACAAAGACATTTTTTCCACAGCTTATTTTGCTTTTGTTTACCAAGGGTGCCAACATTAGTGGAGGCCGCTGTACATTAATTCTCCCTCTGGACTCTAGATTTTAGTTGTAATTTCTGTTCATTTCCTTCATTGATTCCTAGTCAGAGACTTCCTGTTCTTCTACCTGGCATTGCTTGTCTTGGTGAGTGGCTGGTATTTGCCTCCGTCTTAAAGCGATGGGCTGGGTGGAGGTGGGGAGGGGGGGTGGTAGGCATGAGTGGAGAGGAGCCTAGCTTATGTCATGGTCTAAAAGCCAGAGCGGATCATGGACACGTCTGTGGTTTCTGCCCCCCTGCAAAGATGAAATTGCCTCTATCATAGCTTCCTTTAATGATGCAGCACAGATAAACATGGCTGAATTCTGCTTTTCCTGATCCTCCTCTGCAGCCTGCATGTCAGCCTCCTCTGCTCCTCTGATATTGTATGCATTCAAAATGCCATTCCCATCTTGGACTATAGCATTTCTGACTTTGTTGGATGTAAGTTTTTATGTTAATATTATGTGTTTTATGATGAAAACACCCAGTATCTAATTGTTTTGTCTTATTGAATGTGTTATCAGTGCGGTGTGTGTGGTCAGACATAAACATTTAGCATTATCAGGTTGTCCATGTGGTGAATCTATCCAAACAGAGCAGAACATCAAACCTTCGTGTTTCTAAGAAAATATTTTCCCTCTGAATTTCAGCAAGTTTGCGCTGGTGTAATTTTCTGAAAAACGCTGTGCAGCATCCCCACCAAAGATTTGCAAGACCATTTATGATTAATGTGATAGAGCAAACAAAAGCAATATCCACTAAATTAAATGGCGCCTGTAAGTGGGCAGGATGGAAATTCATCTCTGGCTGAAGCAGAAAGTGTCGTGATTTACAATTCAGATTATGGAGGAAAATCTGCGTTGCAAAATAAATGCTTTTTTATTAGTATTATTATTTTTTTTTTTAAGTCTGTGTAGTAGTAGTATGGGATACTGATCTCCTTCTTTGACTTACTGGTTTGCTTTATGTGTACTTGGCTTAAAGTCTGGATGTCTCACCTTTGGAGGATTTCCTGCTGTTCCTAATAAGATGCCAGGCGGAGCACCTTTCCAGTTTGGCTGCTATCTGTGTTCTGTTGGGTGAAACTTGCCGGGACTTGAGGGGAAAAAAAGGAGAGTCACTTGAAGTGGAACCCTCAAAGCCATTCACACTGTCCCTTTTGATGCTTCCCACAGCAGTTTACATGGTCTTAGAGGACATTACATGAATCACGTTACAGCTTTTACGCAACACATAGCTGAAACATTTNTTTTTTTTTTTTTTAAGTAGATGCCATTTTTAATTCACCTTGATACAGTTGTGCTCTGCAGAGTCTGTTCAGTTTCTGCACATAACAACAACAGAGAGAGGGAGGGTGGAGTCAGGGGGAGGGAGATAGAGAGAGAGAGACTGTCACATGTCGGTAAGAGTCTCATTTTCTGCCATTATGCTACTATATGTGCTGCACTTACAGTAAGGTCACCTCTGCCCTGCTGCAGAGAACCAAACACACTGCTTCTGAAGCCTCACTACATTCTGACAATGTCAGACACACAGGGGCCACATGCACACACACACACACACACACACACACACACACAGACAGCCAGTATATACACATTTGTGCGNCACACACACACACACACACACACACACACACACACAGACAGCCAGTATATACACATTTGTGCGGTCTTCTTGTGCACAAATTTGGAAATAAAGGTGTTGTGAATGATGATAAAACAGCACAGTATAAGGAAGTAATATGTTTTTTGTGCATCCTAGGGTTGAATTTGCAGGATGTTTAAAATGATATAAAAATTGAGTTGATATGAATTCTATTACTAGGTATTACCTTTAGATTGAAAGGATAAAAGGGTAATGAATAATTTGTTCATGATTTTAGTCTGTTTCTGTGGGTTCCTTCTTTTTTTTTTATTGTTTAGCATATAAACTGTCAAAGAGTGACAGATGCTGTCTTTAAATTGCTTATTTTGTCTGAATAATTGAATAACACAAGATATTTAATATACAGTGTATGAAAGAAATCAAGCAGCAAATAAACATATTGGAGAAGCCAGACTTGGCAAATATTTGGTGTCTCCAGTTGCAAATTTACTGAACAGTTAATAATTACAGAAGCTGTTAATGAATTTTCTGTCAATCGATGAATTAGTTCAACCGTAATTGTTTCGCTGCAGGTGTGTGGGATATTGCTGTGGGCTGGAGATATTCATGAATCCGGTTTGCTTCATTCAGAACAATAAACGTAATGATCATATAGACTTGTGAGGGAAAATTGGAGAAATAAACATAGTCTTGCGATGTGACATTTTCTGTAACATGAAATGTTCTGAAGGACAGTTTCCAGTCTTTTATTGTTTGCAGAGATCGGTAATAAAGAGCCATCTTTAAAGGACCATGCCGGCGGCTTTGCATGTTTAAGCATACACACATGCTACCAGCATGCATATAACGTTACTGACAAACAATTTCCAAAACACAAAACCATGTGTTACTTTCCCAAATCTCAGAATTTTTCAAAATCAAACGTTCGGGTGATAAAGTTTTGCCTGCTAATGAAATAGCGTAATGGAATGAACTGAACCCAATGGTAGTCTGGTAGATAGGAAAAAATTCTAAAATTAATCGCTCCAGCAGTATATTTTGGGAAATGGTTGTCACTAACGTAACATGTATGCACATTGTGTATACTGAGCTCAAACATACAGTACTAAATGTCCTTTAAGTTTATTATCAGTGCCCATCTTTTAGACCTGCAGCTTGACAGCAACAAACAGCAGTTATGTGCATTGGCGGTAGATTTTCTTCAAGTAAAAAAAGTATTTTCCTCTGGCCTGGCTTTCAAGCAAAACCTCAGAATGAAACTTTACGCTAACTCAGCAGGACAGTGAGGATTTTTCCCTGAAATTTTTCTTAAACCTTCAATATTTTGGTTAGGCCAACTTCCTGTTGTGGTGTCTGCTGTAAGTCGTGGCAGCTGCACTGGATTATGACACATGCAAGCTGTACTTGTCAGATGAGCCTGAGTTAATGAGTACACGGCTCTTTTAAAAATATATATATATTTTTTATAGCAAACCATTTTTACAGTCCTGTGAGGTATATTACATAAATTTGCCATCTTAGCTCTCAAAGGAGCATAGCCTATCAGTACAAAAGCTATTTTTCAATACTGAAGGATACTGATCACATAGAGAAACTTGACCTGCTGTTATCAAAAGCTGATTTCAAAACTTCTTTGAGCTCCAAGAAACTTCCTAAATCCCATCTTCTGTTTAGTAATGTTGATAATTTGTACTTTGGCCAAATTTAGAAGAAAAAAATGTCTTCAGTTTGAGAGATCTTAAAGGACCATAACAGAGGTTTAGCATGTTTGAGCTCAATAAATACAACCTGCATACACATTACATTACTGACAACCATTTTCCAAAACATTCTGCTGGAGCGGCAAATTTTAGAATTGTTTTTTTCCTCCCTTCCAGACTGCCATTGATTTCAGTTCAGTCCAGCACACTATTAAAATCAACTTGTAGAGACTTGAAAGGTGCTTGAGATAAGTAATCCATCTCAGCAAACTACAAGCCGTTATCTTTTTTTGAAGAAGTAACTTAATTTCACTGATCCAACACAGAGCTACACGGAAGAACATGGATTCTCCGTCTGGAAATACACTCACAGGAGAAGATGGCTTTTACCGAGAAATTAAAATGACCATCCCTTCAACAATCTTGCATGTTAACAGGCTAAACATTGAATTTATAAGTGGGTGTATTATCTGAAGATTTGATGTTGAAAGATTAGGGGATCTGCCAAAATAACACAAAAGCTATAATGCAGTTTTATGTTTTGGAAAATGGTTGGCAGTAATGTGTAAGTGGGTGGTATTTATTGGACTCAAACAAGCTAAACCACTATTACCATCCTTTAAGATCTGTCAAACTGAAGACATTTTTTTCCTTCTAAATTTGGCCCAAAGTACAAATTATCATGGTTGCTAAAAAAAAGATGGGATTCCAGATTTAGGAAGTTTCTTGATGCTCAAAGAAGTTTTGAAATCGGCTCTTCGTGTTTTAGAGCAGGGCTACTTTCTGTAATGTGATCAGTATCTTTTAGTGTGGAAAAACAGCTTTTATATTGAGAGGTGTCCTTCGGTGGGCTCGCATACAAGGTTTATATCCTCCAAGGACAAACTATCAATTGTAGATTTGGGAAAGCAGCAAAATAAGATGAGGAAATGTTAGCTTGCATTAACTGTTGCATTACCTTTACATTTTGGCAACTTCTTTCCTAATCACTTGTTACTCTTAAAGTTGTTGAGCATAATTTAATGTAATTTTTGAGGCAGCATATCTCATTTTTGGCAGTGCTCCTCATCGTAACTCAAGTGAACTAATATTCCTGAAAGTCTGATTAATAACCTTAACTTAATTGCACTGTATCTTCTGGAGCTGCACTTCCTGCAGCTCTTAGCCATGAATTGACTCTCCTCTGTCTTTTTGGAGGACGTCCAAGGTGTGCTGACTGCACCTGAACGCCTCCTCTGTGGAATTGTAAAGGTGATCATGTTTTTCAGCCGAATGATTTTTATCGTTATGGTCTGCGGTCAGAGCATTTTGAAGTTTGTTATCTGCCGATCCAAGTTTTTGAGAAATCTTTTTTTTTTTTTTTTTTTTGAATGGTCCTCTGCTCTTCCATGTTCAAGGGCAGTCTGGGGCTGACCAAGTTCATGAACCAAATTTGTTTTTCTAACCTCACACACGTTCATCCTCACTATACTGGTCCGATTGTAGTTGCTGAGTGTGTATTGTGCGTGTGTGTGTGTGAGAACAAGCTTGCATAGACACCCATAACGTATCAATCGCCTGTGTGCACGCAGAGCCTCCCAGCCTTCATTCAGTCAAAGGATCTCTTCACGTGCTGAAAGGCTGTGGGGGCAGTCAGCCACAGAGGGAGGATTGTGAGCTCTGCTTAGGCGAGCTGGCTGCCATCATCTTGTGCCCTGCCTGTGGCTTTTGGCAGCTTTAGACGTGGTGGGATGTGTGTGCGCGTTTTTATTTTTATTTTTATTTATTTATTTTTTTTTTGTATAGGCGTATGCCACCCATCTGGGGTTAAACAGCTGTTTTATCACAAGTTTCAGAGATTTCTGGCTCCAACTCACACTCCAAAAAAGTGCTTAGCTAATTGCGCAGAGAGGTTGTGAGAAATATGACGATTTTGATTAATTGTGTGTGTGTGTGTGTGTGTCATTGGGAGCAGCTGGGGACCTTGGTGTCATTGAGCCAATAGGAAGTGCTGAGTACATGTTTTGCAAATTAAAATATCTACAATAAAACATTGTGCAGCAATAACNAAAAAAAAAAAAAAAAAAAAGTGGAAAGCAAGTTTTGTGTTATTGCTGCACAATGTTTTATTGTAGATATTTTAATTTAGTATAAGGAAATTATAGATTTTCACGCAGCTGTGTGGTTTGGGTTTCTCAAAGAGCTTTGATTTCTAAAATTGTGCTTTAGAAAAGATTTTATAGGACTTGCTGCATAAAAACCGATGTTTTTCCATTGGAGGATATTGACGTGCGCTGGTATTCCATGCTGACTGTTTTTTATTTTCATTGCAATTAAGTCGATAAACTTGGTACATGTGACATACTCACACACACACACAGTTCTAACTACTCCAACCACATTTCTAATTATTTAGTCTTTTCTGTTGAAATTAATGAGCCCAAATTGGGCGGCCGGTCTTGGAACGTTTCTCTTTGAAGTTGCTGTATTTTCTCTCCAGGTTTCTCGGTCTGTTTTACAAGCGAGGAACTGGTTTGTCTGGTTTTTGCAATGGAAATCCACGGAAACCACTTCACTTGTAAGCACAGTAGATGTAGTGTGTTTAGGTTTAAGCAAGAATAGACAAAGGTGTCATTTTTTTTATCCTGCACAGTACTTTTCCACGGCACTCTCCCAGCAAGCAAAGCACGACATGTGCTGGATTGTTGAGTTTAAGAGAGTAAGTTTAAACAGTTTGAGTTAAGAACTGCACAGGCTGTTCATATCCTAGTCAATTCACTAACAGAAGTATTGTTGATGTGGAGTATATATTATCCCGTGTCCCAGATTGCTCAAATAAACCTCCCAAGTTGTATTTTGATTTTACCTGCTGCTATGGTGACCCCTGAAACCAACGATCCTGCTGCTAGACCAAACCCGAGCTGAAATGATTTCTCTGGGCAGCATTAGATAGAGCTTCCTTTGTGCCGTGAGCTCCCCTTTGGCATGGGGCTCCATTGACTCCAGTAACTCCTCACCGTGTTATTGGAGCCAGTTTCTCCTAAACTCTGAGCTCATCTAAAGCTCACAGAGGTCAATAGAGGCAGCTGAAATGGTGAAATGACTGCTCTAAGCCTTTTTAATGCACTACCATGATGTAATGGAATCGGCCGTCTCTCTTCACAGATGAATAAATGCGTCTCTCAGCAGCACTTAGTTCAAAGATGATTGGTTTTCCCTTTGATGGGAATGTTTCATAGCTTTAACTCAAAAAAAGCTTGGCTTTGGCCAAATAAAGTGCTAATTGTGCCTTTAAAGGACCATACTGGCAGTCATGCATGTTTGAGCCCAATGCATTGTGTTACTGACAACCATTTCCCCAAATCTACTATTTTAGCAGTAAATTTTAGATTTTTTTTTCCTACCTTCCAGACTGCTGTTGGTTTCAGTTCATTCCAGTACATTATTAAAATCAACTTGCAGAGACTTGAGACATGCTTGCGATATGTAATCCATCACAGCAAACACAACATCTATTAGGTTTTTTTTTTTTTTGTTGATGTAACTTTATTTAACC
The DNA here is from genome assembly GCA_014773175.1 of Lucifuga dentata. Taxonomy (NCBI): domain Eukaryota; kingdom Metazoa; phylum Chordata; class Actinopteri; order Ophidiiformes; family Bythitidae; genus Lucifuga; species Lucifuga dentata. The sequence goes on from VXCM01001652.1 coordinate 63,738, forward strand.
GATCTAATATGGAGCTGCATGGAAGACACTGTGTCTCCACCAGGGAAGTCCCAGCAGAAGACGGCTTTTATCAAGCGACTAAAATGACCGTGCCTTCTACAATCGTGCGTAAGGGTTAGTAGGCAAAACATTGAATTTTAAGGTCAGATCATCTGAACATTTGATTTTGAAAGATTAGGGGACTTAGAAAAAAAAAAAACAGGAAAACTAAAATACGGTTTTATGTTTCTGAAATTGGTTGTCAGGAATGTAACATGTATATGGGTAGTATGTACTGGGCTCATCAATGCACAAACACCGATATGGTTCTTTTAATATGATTTATAATAAACTCTTGTAAAGCACACATGCGCTTTGTGGATATATTTTATCACTAAGCCTTCCTTAACTTAGATATTACTCCTTTGCACCACTTCCCTTGTCTCAGTTATGACTGTGCTTTTCCTAATGTGGATCCTAGTCCTTGACCCTTTGAGTAGATGTTAATCTCTGCTAGTCTCCTTTTTATGGATTAAGATAAAGCACAGATTTTACGGTGATCTGAAAGTTAAGACTGTGGGAAGCAATTTAAATAACTGATGCAGATTGCTCCTTTTTTACTTTGTGACACACATGCAGTAACTCAGAGCATTTCTGTTATTGTGGTTGATGGCATTGCTCTTGCAGGTTCAGACTAATTTTGGTTATTTTCTTTGGCTCTACGTCAAAATTACCCCACCTACAGTACAGCTGGTTTTCATTCCATCAGTTTGATGACTCCATAAAGAACCTGAGAGCAGCATCTGGGATGACACGGTCTCCTGAGCTGTATCTAAATACAGGCATGACCTTCCTGTGTCTGATCTACAGAGGAAGAGGATAAGCAGGCAGAGGCAGGCCGTTAGCTCGTTCAGGTACGGCTCTTTTGTCCAGCTTGAAGTGTGCGTAACGGACAGTGATGGAAAGCTGCTGCATCAAGCCCCTTTGTCCCTTTGATTCCTTAACCGTTGCCTCCTGAACTCTGACCCCCCCAGCCTGTGATAGGCCATTCAGCCTCCACACTAACATGGATGGCAGCCAACAGGGAACACCTGCAGAGGAATAGCAGGCGAGCAGCATTCCATCACAGGACCCCGAGACACAGATGTCATATGAGACACGAGGGACATGTTTGGAGTGGGGGCTGGAGTGGGAGGGATGATGGCAGAGGTTTGGGCATGGTGGGGCATTAATGGGTTGGGACAGGAAGCCAGCTGCTGCCAAGTGATTCTTAATGAGATGTCCCATCAGGAACACTGGGAGCTGAACATTAACGACTACAGTTAGATTTGTCAGTTCATTTTGCTCCCGTTTCAGTCATGCCAGGATGAGGCGAATGACATGTTTTGGCAAATGATACTTAAGTTTTTCTCACAAGCTGTTGGTTCTTCCAGACCAGATTTGAAAGTGGTCAGGCTTTCATTGTGCATAAGAAATCCGGCCAAATGTGCAATTGAAGGACATGGAAGGTGAGAGAGGAAAAACAGTGTGTATTCAGATTTAAAGCAGCCATGAGGGAATGCATGGCTGCCATAGTCAAGTCCTGTCTGGATACACAACATTACTGTCTCATAAAAGCCAAGTTAAAGGACCACACCATGGTTTTGCATGTTTGAGCCAAATACATACAACCCACATACATGTTACAGTACTGACAATTATTTTCCAAAACCTACTACCGGAGCAGTAAAACCTCCAAAACGAGACCTTCATCTGAATGGACAGCAGGTTTTGGCATGTGTAACACCATTATTTATGGCCATTATTCAGATTTTAAATTGTATTTCTATAGCACTTCAACTAAAAAAATCCAAGTGCTTGAATTATTGGTTGGACAGAAAAGTAAAATGTTTTTTCTGCTTTCATACTTCATGTGCCTTGAGGGTTCTGAATTAGGTCTGAGCACATAAGCATGTCGTTCAAGCTTTCAGCACACCTGCTGAAAAAAATGTAGTCAAAGAACACGCAAGTGCAAAGCAAGATCCTGAAGTGTGTCCTGCAGTCTGTTTATGCCATATGATACTGTACATATGATACTGATACTGATAGTGAAGTGTAGCAAGTCTAAATGAAAATCCACCCAACATTATCTAATTAAGCAGGTGTGAAAGCAGCTTAATTCAGGTCAGTTTTGGCGTTTCCCACAGTCCATGTGCACTGCAAAGCAGTACTTCATGCAGCTGAATGATGTGAATATTTGAAGTTTGCATACGCACTCCACACCTTTACTTCCCCTCAAAAGAAATTGTCTGAAGTGGCCTTGAGTTATAAAAGGATGGTGGTTTTATTAGCCACTGCTAGCTTGTGGGGTGCCTCTTGTTGCTGAGTGACGGTAGACTTAATAATGAAGCTCTCTAACCCACTGAGCCCTGATTTGGTGGAGCCCCTCTTCCCGTTCTTTGTCCCTCTCCCAATCCCCCCACAGTGCCACTGCATTCCCAGCCTGGCAGGCAGTGTCCCTGGGCCAGGGCCATGTCACGCACCCTGTTGGCCCCAACCGACCATGGTTAGGGGGGGTCAGCGGTTCAAGTGCTCCCTATGGGGTGTTGTGTGGGATGCCTAGCGACGCTGTCGCTCAGCCTGCCACACTGGCTACGTCGATAATTTCTAATATGAAAGAAAATTGAGAAGATGGGAAAGAAATTGGCTGACCTCACTCGCTGTCACTGCCCCTTCTCTATTTCTCCTCTTTCTCCTGCACAGACTTCAAATAAGAGATGAGGATAGCCCCTCCCGGCTCAGCGCTGATAGTGAAACGCTCAGAGAACATTCCTGGCGTGCTCGGCAGCGGTTGAGTGTGGATTTTATGGGCTGTGTTTCTGCTAGTCCCACACATACCTGTGGTTCATGTGTACGCCTGACTGTGTTAACCCCTTCTCACATGCAACATCAGGAATACAACTGCCAGTTTGGAAGACGAGAGGGCTTTTTGGACTTGATCGACTTCATCCTTGGTTTAGAAATTTGTGTACATCAGCAGTCATGTTTTGTGCTGTTATCCATTTATGACATGCCATTCACATGGCCTTAATGGCTTTAGACAAAGAAACAAAAGCCGTCCCCATCCCATTCAGAGATATTTAATTAAAACACAGTATCTGCGTGTTATGGGTTTTTTGGTCAACGCAGCAACAGTCTGTATCAATAAGATTTCCTGAGGGGAAACAATTGTGTGAAATGCAGGAAGCCATTAGGAAGCCAGGGACTCGTGTCTCTCCCTGCTGAGTAAATAGTGTCTGGGCCTCCTCCTCCTCCCCCGTTTCATGCACTTTGAATGAGCCCAGTACTTGTAACAATAAAGGCAGGAAATGAACTGTACTCACAGGAGCATGCAGGATGCTCATTGTGTTCCTAATTGACCAAACTAGGTTGGGTGATAAAAGCAGACTTTTTTCTTGGTTCGCTGAAAATAGCTCAAAAGTAGCTTACAGGAGGTATGGTCAAAAAGCTAATGAGGCAGTATTCCAGTGCACTATGTTCATGTTTTGGGGGAGGAGGCTGTTTTGAAGGTGTCCTAAGTGACCCAATTTATTGTGCAAATGGAGCTCAGTTTGAATCTATTGCTGCCTAATGGAGGTTGCTTATATGCAGAGCGTATCAGACATATGATGTAGTCAAACTGAGCTCCGACATGAAAAGACAAACATGTCACCTATGGTTATGATATGTGCTACACACAGAAGTCCTCAGTGTCAACCTGTTTACTATTTGCTAACCACATCTGGCTGCAGTATCCTCATTTTTCTGTCAAGCATGTAGACACAACTCTGCCAGACAGTGTTACTTTGACTGTCACCTGAATCCCTCCAGAGGAAAGTTGTTTTGTCCTTGACTTTACACCATAAGCACATTAGAACTGACCTGCATTCAGAAAAAAATTGGTAATCTAGTTGGGATTGAGATTATTTGTACTGCCAGACCTGCTGCTCGTTAGAGAAATACATTGTGTGTGCGAGTGTGTGCGTGCATTGCAGCAATGTCCATTTTCTCCCAGCAGCCATTATCTTTTTGTTTATTCAGCTTTGCATTAATGTAAACCAATTACATAGTAGGAAATCAAATCAACCAGTTTATAGATTATTTTAGTTTCATTCCTGGGTAAAGGATCAGTGGTTATTTGGTCTACATTTTGCGCTTAGTGTAATTGATATTTGGTTTAACCCCAGATTAAACGGCAACTAAACAGGTTATCACTGAGGATTTTCCCAGATTAATTCCAGGAGTCCAACGTCAGTGTCCACCCTTCCTGCACCATCCCATGTGTGTGCCTTACCTGGATTTACTAACATATGAAAAGGAAATGAGATCAGAGATGGCGATAAATCTTCTCAGAGAAAATGAGATGCACACATGGCAGCGTCAGTCATGGCTGCTCATGTCCTCGTTTCCGATAAATTGATTTTGGATGCTCGGGTGGTGAAACGTGCGGCAGTCCTTCAAAGTGGAGCTTTGTCAACTGATGCCACTGTCAGTTTGCCCGTGCATTTCCCATATTGGATTTCTCGCTGTAATGATACTTGATGCAGCCTTTGCAGTGACTTGTTAGCACTACGGAGATGAAGAAATATGCCCCGGCGTGGCCATCTTTGTTGTAGCCCATTTAGCCTTCAGTGATATGCTATACTTCGCACCACAAGTCTTTGTGCAACACATATTCATACTGCATACACGGCCTGTAAGATTCCCTGTCCCAGCAGATTCAGAGGCAACTAATTTAGGAGTTGTTAAGTGATTTAGCATCTGTTTTTTATAGGGCCCTAGTGAGCCACATTTGCCGCCCCCCTTTCTGCCCGTCGATGTCTGTGCCTGTGGCGTTGAGGCTTCTTTTTGAATTTCAATCAGCCTGGGATGTATTGTCGTGCAGGGTATGTGTTTATTTGAGGGGGATGGGACAGAGAGGGCGTTAGCAGTAGTAAGTGGTTGTGTGTGTCGATCAAATATTCAGCGTGACCAATGGGCAGTTCATTGGAGGCTTGCTGGTGTGTTCTCAGGGGGTATAAGGCTTTAACTGCTGCCCGCGGGGCGAACCCTGCCCTCCATTCTTCACACATCCCCCTCCCTCCCCTCATTGAGAACACAGGCAGTACAATCAATAACAGCCTCACCATCCTCCTTCCTCTGNCCCCCCCACTTCTCCTCTGGTCAGCCTCCCCCTGCTTTCCATTCATCAACACTGTGTTTGATGTTGGCTTCATCAGTCTCTGTCAACCCCCCCAACACCTCGCTGTATGTAATTGCATTAGATTCTTCATGGTGGCGCAGTTACTTGGCCCGCCCCGGCTGGTATTGGGCCAAAGGGTTTGTCTCCTTGTACCTCCAATCCCAGCCATTACTTTAAGTATCTTTTGTTACATGTATTTCCATATGGTGTTGGGCAGTCATGGATCATTGGGCTCCCAGCACCCTAAGGTACTTTACGTTCTTTATTGAAGACCGTTTTCCTTTTGTTGGTTCCCTTTGTTCCCAACATCCTTCTTTTCTTATCGTGCAGTGAGCCATAAGTGTTGAGCTTCCATTAAAAATAAGATCCAATTGCAGTCCTGATTTAAAGAAAGCTTGGAAATAGGATAAGGGGGAAACTAATCTTGCACATAAACATGCACTCGGATTGCTGCAATGTTCACATCATTACCAGACTGAAATATTCTCTGAAACAGTTTTTAGACATTTTTGCCACTTATTAGCAGCTTTTTTTCCCCTGCAGAATGTAGTCTGTGTGAAAGTATTTGTTTTTATAATGACTGTTTTTATTGCTCCCGCAAGGAAAATTGACATTAGGAACAGAATGTCAGCTTGTACGTGAATCTGGACCAGTTAAAATGTACTAATTCAGAACAAGGCAAACGCAGTATATTTAACTTTGTCCCATCATCATTTCATGAATGTTGGCTTTGAGGCTGTTTGCAACCTGTTGTGTGAGGGTTAATCATTAGCCTATTTGTTGTTATTGGGGAACAGTGGGAGGGTGAACAATGAGAGGGGGGCGTGCAGAAGAGAGGGGAATGGAAGCGGCACAGCGAGAGAATCCGTCTTTGTCAATTACACACGCGCTACAACCTTGACGGCCACATTAGATCTCTTTCTCCATACACCAAGCTACTATTAATAATGGATACAGCTTTCTAGCTCTTTTGCTTCCTCTCCTCCCCC